>MU224622.1:6886-19536 GCA_018584345.1 Thuja plicata
ATTTACCCAGGAAAACATCATGAACCTTCCTGTAATTTTCCAAAATTTTATCTTTCCTTAATAACGGACAGTACTCATAAATTAAAAGATCTTCATTCCAAGGAACGTGTTGGATGGCAGACAAATCCTGTGTGCATGCTAGGTAGTATATCAAATAGGAGGACATAAAGAATTCCTTCTTAATGGCCTGAGCCTGTTTAAGTTGGTCCCTCGGGGAACTAGCAATGATCTCCGCCCAATCAATATGTTGACCCCCTTCCAGGACTATTTCTATAAAGTGAAACATCCACTCCTCATAGAGAAGAACTTGTTCTGAACCTTTAATTTGGTGAAGCAACACTATCACATCATGAATAAGGGGTTTCATGTGATCCTTAGTGAGAACTTTAGGCAACTGAGAACCACCTCTGTAATTGGTTTGAGTCCACCTCCTAGCCACATGACTCTGGTTTTTATCTTCATTCTCTCTGTACTGAGCTAGAGATTGGGTGAGTGTAAAACTGAGAAGAGATTCTTCTAGGATTTTGAAAACAACCATAATAGTCTCTCTATTGACTGGCACAAGGGTTTGGCCTTCTGCATCCAAAATGCACTTGGATTTAATATCATATCTATTAATACATTGCTGAACTAATTCTGGGCATACAAATGATGGTTGGAACACCGCGGCTTCTAATAATCCACTCGACAGGAACTCTAGACTATGGTCTTCCACTGCACGGTTTGTGTAGTCAACTACCATTTTTTCTACTGATATCCCTAACAGGTCTGTGTCTGAGACAATAGGAGCTCGGCACTACATATTTCTAACATTCCCAAAGAAATGTAAACTGGACCGCATCCCTTCTTCAGGAATAAAAACACAGATGCCCCCCCTCTTGAATCAATATATTAAACAGCAACAGGAAATGAGAAAAGGCTTCAGGAACTACCTGTTTCACGCAAACTTAGAACAAATTCTTCTCCACAGAAAAATAATAGGAAAGAAAAACTTACAGAGCTATTTATATTTTCAAATTAATGCTCGGAAAGATCGACTTTAATGAGCATAAGTCGGGGACATTAATTTCAATGATGTGAGCCGTAATGACTTAGCAATAGGACATCCTTGAAATCTGCCATCTTTAATATAATTATTAGCCATTCACCAAATGATATCAACCACTCGTGCTAACGATCTCATTAAACGCCACCCAAAACCTTATTCAAAGTTCGCTATGTGGCTCCCGTCAAATCAAAAACTGCTCCTCTTAAAAACTTAACCATTATTGCACTGCCAACTTATGTCATGGGTCCCATCAACTATCCTTTCACTAATGACTCTTCCTGCAATCTGTCTTTGAACCTCTTCGAACTACTTTGAACCAGGGTTCAAAGAGGTTCAAAGTGGTTCACCTCCAAAAGGTGATATAGGCCAGGGCCCACCTGCAGAAAATAGTCGTTAGAAGAGAAAACATTCAATGAACTACTTCAAACTACTTTGAACTGGAGTTCAAAGAGGTTTGAAGTGCTTCTGCTAAAGTATGAGCCTTGGAAAGGATCCGTCCAGGGAAGGCCGAATTTGAACTTGACAAATTTGAAGGGTATATGCGCTTGAAGGGTTATCGCAAGGAAAGACTCTCAAGGGAACGCGCTAAAGAGCTTCAAATTAATGAACTAACAAGGGTCTTTGACACTTCAACAATGGTGACTCTAACTAACCCTAACATTGGCTCTAGCTAGGGACTGCATATTGCTCAATGTGCAGAGAACTCTAGATAACTGGTTTCGCAGAGAAAGCCAACAACGGGAAAGAAAAATAGACTACTACGACACACCAAAAAGGAAAGTAGGGGGGAAAATAGCTAATATGTACATGGATACTGACTGAGGTACATCAATAGAGCTTGCATAACTTAAGGTCCTGCCCATTGTAGGTAAAAGGCAGATTCACACCATCTGGGTAAGACAACCGAAAAGCATTTGAACCAAGGGCTTCAAAAATAATGAATGGGCCCTTCCATAAGGACTCAAATTTCTTGTGAGAACCTTTAGGATCTCATCTCTTATCCCATAGAAGCACTTCATCTCCCTCCATAAAGTTACGAGGCCGTTCTTGCATATCAAAAATTTTCTTCACTTTCAACTAGTGTTTTGTAATATGATCCACCAGATCTTCTCTTTTCTCTTCCAGCTTAGCCAAATGCATGACACATTTCTCCAGGGATCTTTAAAATACTCATCTTCAATTATATCTTGGAGCTTAGCCGAGGAGAGTTCCAAAGGCAGTGATACATGTGCCCCTATTCCATATACCAGTTTGAATAGAGCCATCCCAATTGCTCGTTTCAAAGTAGTCTGATCCGCCCATAAAGATTCATATAGTTTCTTATGCCATTCGCGGGGGCTATCGTCCATCAATTTTTTCATTATCGCCACTAGGTTCTTATTACTAGATTCCGCTTGATCGTTCCCTTGTAGAAAATAGTCAAAAGAATGAGCTAAAGATATGCCATGCTCGTAGCAGAAGGCTGAAACCTCCTCGAAGGAAAAATATGTAGCATTGTCTGCTACTATCTTAACCGATACCCTGAACCTGACAAAAATATAATTTAAGAGGAACTCACACACCACCTGAGAGTTCACTTTCTTAGTGGGAACTGCTTCCACCCACTTTGTAAAATAATCAATGGCCATGAGAATGTAGACATGCCCAACACTAGATGGTCGGTTCAAAGGCCCCACGAAATCTATTCCCCATTGCTTGAAAGGTTCATCAACAATTACAGGCTTAAGAGGCAGGGCGGCGAGATAAGGTCTCCTAGTGAAAAGTTGACATTTTTCACAATTGTGAACATATTGGTATGCATCTTTGAACATGCCAGGCCAGTAAAAGTGATTAAAAATAATTTTAAATTTTTTTACTATTGAAGAGTAGTGACCCCCACAGGCCTCATCATGAAACACCTTCAACAATTCTTTTTGCTGCTCAACATCCACGCATCTGAGAAAATTTCTGTCTATGCTCCTCTTGTATAGAATTCCCTGAGATATCACATATCGACTAGCCTTCAATTTCAGGTTGGGCTTCTCTTTTGGGTTTAGGTGATCAGGAAATTCACCATAAGTAAGGAAATAGGCCATGTCAGAGAACCAGGGGTTGGTTAAACTGACTAGCAACGCCATGGGTACTTCATCAATTTTTTCATACGGCCCACCATTCTCTGCTATCAATTTGCATAAACCCTTCCCCCTTACCAAATTGGTTGGTTTAATTACCAGGTCATACTCTTGGATCTTTGTTATCCAAACTAATCTTTTGTTCATACCAATCTCCCTTTGAGTCAAAATACTTTTCACTATTGTATCAGGTACCAAAACTGTACAATGAGAATGAAGTATATAGTATCTGAACTGTTTCACTGCTTTTACCACAGCAAAGGCATGTTTTTACACCTGCGAATACTTAAGTTCATGTCTTTTTAGTGGAGTTCTCATAAAGGCTATGGGTGCTTCCTTTCCTTTCTCATCTTTTTGTGTTAGTATACCCGACAGAGTATGTTCGAAGGCGTAGCAATAAATGATAAAGTCCTTTTTGAAATTGGGACTCTTTAATACAAGAGCCTGTGATACTGCATTTTTAATATCTTTGAAATCTTGACGCCCATTCTCGCTCCACTTGAAAGGAACTTTCTCACTCATCATATCAATCATATTCTTAGTAATTTCTAAAAATTCAAGAACAAATGCTCGCAAAAAGTTTACCTGACCAAAGAAGGACTTCAATCCACTCCTGTTTGATGGCAAGTTGAGCTGTTGAATCACCTTTACCCACTCAGGGTCAATCTAGATCCCATATTTTGAAATGATATGACCAATTAATTTACCTTCCTCCACGAAGAACATTGATTTCTTGGGGTTCAAAGAAATTTCGTGACTTCTACTTCTCAGGAGCACTGTCTCAAGATCCTTTAAGTGTTGACTTCTCTCCTTCAAAAAGATAGTAAGGTCATCCAAGTATACCACTATAATTTTGTTCCGGAGATCCTCGAAGAATGAATTCATTTCTCTCTGGAAGGTTGCACCCACGTTGATTAGCCCAAAGGGCATACAACTATATGCATAAGTTCCCCGCGGGGTGATGAAAGCCATTTTGTGCTGATCACTTTTTGCCACACTGATTTGATTGTATCTGGAATAGCCATCTAGCATAGACATAACTTCAGATCCAGAAACAACTTTAAGTACATGTTCCATCACAGGTAAGGCATAGTTATCCTTCAAACTTGCTTGGTTCAGGTTACGAAAATTGACACAGATCCTGATTTTTCCATTCTTCTTTCTCACAGGGACTATATTGGTGATCCATGTTGAATGGTGGATAGGATAGATGATCCTTGCCTGTAACATTTTTTTTACCTCCTTTAAAATAGCTTCGGACACTTTCAGATTATAGTTCCTTAATTTTTGGCGAAATGGGGTTACGCCAGGCTTTAAAGGGATTTGGTGTTCAAATTGACCTCCTCTAAAATTCTTCAAGTCTTCATATCCCCAGGCGAAGACATCTTTATATTTCCTAAGTAACCTTTTCAAGTTTTCTTTTTCAGACAAAGTACAAGTTAGACCAATAGAAATTCATTTTGGATTATCTTGCTCTCCTATATCAATCTTGTCGTACTCTTTAGAATTATGCACATGAGATACATTTTCTTTAACGATACTATCATCTTTCCTTTTGAAAAATTGTTCAAGAGACACGAGGCCTTTGGGAATCTTATTTCCTTTCAACTGGATCACTCCATCACTATCTGTAGCATCTTGGTAGACTTCTTTGCACTCGCTAAAGGAGCCTTCAAAATATATATCAGAAAAACCTGCGACACATTCTAGGAAATCTCTGAGCTGGGAATCACTATCAAAGACTTGCCAATACTCTACATTGTCAAGTATTCTAGGCTTGTAAATCATTTCAATTTGATATTTTTGAGTTTTAAAATCAGGGTGAGGCAATAAAAGTGAAGCTGATACCGCCAATTCATCTGCTCTGGTATTCTGATTCCTTGGTATAAATTCTATGGAGAAGGCGTCAAAGAAATCCAACTCATCCCATACCAAATTTCTATAGTGTCTCAACTTCTCATTCTTGACAGAGAATTGTCCTCTCACCTGTTTCATGATCAGATCGACATCACCTTTCACAACCAACTTCTTGACTCCCCTCAGTTTTTCTTCTTCCAACCCCAACAATAAGGCTTCGTACTCTGTAGTATTATTAGTATTTTTGAAATCTAATTTGAAAGCAAGAGGAATACATTCTCTATTTGGAGGGAAAAGAACTACCCGTGCGCCCGAACCTGAATTGGAGCAGCTGCTGTCAAACTCCATCTTCCAGATATCCTCTTCTTTCTGAGAAGAAGTTTCACCATCCTTTTCAGGATCAGTCAAAATAACATAGTTGCCAAAATGACACTCCTCATACAAAATTTAAGCTTTTGGATTATCTGAAGGCATCATAGTATACTTATTTTTCGGTTCAGGTTCAAGTTTCACTTTCTTTTTACCAACCGATATTAGGGCCTTTGACCAGTCCATCTTAATGTCTCCTCCTAAATCTTTGCAAAAATTTCTATTGAGCAACATACCGTAGCTCTCTGGGATATCTGCTACCAAAATAGTCAACTTCAGACGCTTGTCAGCGTATGCAGCAAGAACGGCTTGGGCATCTTTGACCTGACCCTTTAGTGGAACTTCCTTCCCATCCAAAGAGTAACAATGACCATAGGTTTTAGTCAAGGTGAGACCTAGGGCTCTTGCGACCGGGGCAGGCATGATGTTATCTGATGCACCAGAATCGACAATGCAATTACTAATTTTCTGGCCATTTAGAAGCAAGGAGATGTAGAATGGATTGGGTTTCTTTTCTTCCATCTCACTTTCAACTGTATTAACAGAGGGACAATCTTCTGGTGTCTGAGGGGTGTCTTGAGGTTTAAAGATGAGTGGTTCTTCAACTATGGTGGTCTCACCTATGAGAGGCTTGTCTAATTGGGGGCTTGAACCTGACTCTCCTTTAACATATTTTACCAACTTGTCCAACTCTTTGGGGTTCATTTTGAGGTATTCTACAGGGGAAATAGAGATTGTGGTTCTTTTATAGAATTTGACAAAGTCAAAGGGAAAAGAAGGAGTTGGATTACCTTTAGACAAGATCTTCACCGCAGGACCTTTTGGATTTGCAGAAGTATCTCCATTTTTGGTTTCTTTACATTTAGCATCGACAGCAGCGATTGGATCGGGGAAAAAATTTTGTGTTCTCTAATTTCTTGTTAGAATTGCACAAGCAGGATCTTGTAAGGTTGCCAAAACACTTCCACCTCTGTCAGAGCCCAGCTCATACTCCAGATAAAAATAACTGGATGAACCAATATCGGGTGAGTCTTTCTCTTCTCACAACTCTTCTATACCAATGGTGTCTTTTGTAGCAATAATTTGAAGACACCTTAACCAATTAGGACAAGATTCTCCATCATGATTTGTAGTTAGATGAAAGGAACACATTATTTCTTTTGGTGCAGGTTCAATCTGTAATCTAGGTTGTGAAGCTGTCAAAAGAGGAGTTTTTCCCGAAGGTTGATTATATTGTCTTTGGCTAACATCTTGATAAGGAGATGGGTATGCAGAACTTGCCTTATTCTACTACCTCTTGAGCATAGCCATATCGTTCATTAACCTCTGCACCAGAGGATCTGTCATTGTAGAGGAGGAGGTACTCCCTGAAGCCTGAACTTCCCGCTTCCATTTTCCTGTTGTTATGAAAGTATCTTCTAGCTAGATAGCCTGTGTCTGGGTAGCGGCCAAGTCAGCCACTCCATCTTTTAACAGGTGAAACCTTATGTCAGGTGGGACAACATTTAAGAAGAAAATTTTCTTATTTTCGTCACTTGGTGCACAATTTGCTGGTATCCTTTGTAAGATTCTATTAAACTTAGCCACAAACTCCTGCATGGGCTCAGGTATCTCTTTCTTCATTTGACTAAGCTGGAGCAATAGTGACATCTCGTTATCAGGAGTTTTGAATCTTGCTTCAAAGGCAACTTTCATGTCATTCCAATTGGTAATTGAGCTGTTGGGTAAATGACTGAACCAGTCGGCAGCAGTGTCAACCAAGGTTTTGACAAAGAGTCTAACCACTATTTCTTGAGTAGGAACACTTAACACGCCACAAGTGGTATGAAAGGCACTAAGGTGATCATCAGTGATTACTTTTCCATCTCCGCTGAACTTGGGCAAAACTTGATTAGCAACTTTAGGTAAATCTCCAGGAGGATTAGCTCCTAAGTTCAGTGGGCCAATATTTTGACCACAGGGTTGATTGGCAGCCATGTTAGGAAACTAAAAATTCAAAGGCTAGATATTGAGAACAGTAGGTACCATAGTGTTGGGTGTTACAATAGCTTGAAAAAGAGGCAAAAAAATTGGGCTAGATGGAGGAGAGGATGGTCTGCTAAAAGTTCAGGTTTTCTTCTTCTTGCGGGTATTAAGATTAGATCTGAAACTAAGGTTCCTCAGGGCTTCAAAATCTTCATCAACCAATCCCCTACTCCTATCACCTCTAGTGTATCTCTTTTCTGCCAGTTTAAATATTTAGAACATGCCTTAATTTCTCACTGGGACTTGTGCAAGCCTATCTACAATGATTGCTTCACGAGAAACTGGTATACCCCTCAGTCGCTCAGCTATTTCTTCTTCCTTCTCAAGCACTTCTTGGACTTGATGAAACTATTGGTTACTGCGTCTAAATCTCCACGCTACTTCAGCAAGGCTTGAGATTATGTCTTCTTGCGTGTCTCCAAATCCTAGGTCAGGTTGAAGCACAGGAAACACATCGTTGTGAGGCAACACCATCTTGTAGCATTTTAATGAATGGAGAATCTGATATTTTATACTGAACTCTCCCTAGTAGAGTCGCCAAAAATTTGTTGGCGAACAGATTTGTCTTCCTCTTTTTAAATGAAAATGGATAAAGACTCTATTTTTTTGAAGACAAATGATTCATCAATAGTTAGCTAAGCATAAGAAATTTCTTCCCTCTGAATTTCTAAGGTTTAGCTTCCTTGTGAGATATTCAATGAATTACTGACATAAAAGTAAATTCATACACCTTTAACTAGAAAGTGTAGAAGGACCACTCAAATACTCTTGGGTATTGAGGTAATTTATAGAATCAACTAATAATTGAAATAACCACAAAGTAAACTAAGACCTACTAACTACTTCTAAAATAGACAACCTATGAAATAACTCAAGAAAGACAAGCTATAAAGAAACTGGTAGCGACTAAATATAAATAACATATGCATAGATTTATATGTACCAACTCTCAAAGTAATCAATACATTCCAGATTTTGATTCAAAGATATAAACCATACCATGCATCTGTATATTCATATATTAATTGGATCAAAGTCTAATAAAAAATCAGTGACCAGCTGTTTCAGAAATTCAAGAAAATCCTATGCTAACTATCTACTTCCAAAAAGAAACTATCTATTTTCTACCTCAATTTCCTAACCCTTTTTCTATTCAAAGCTCCCCTATTAATAGTTTCACGTCTGAGAGAGCCTCCAGAAAAACCCAGCCTCTCGAACACCAAAAAAAACCATTTAAAACCAGTTACATAACTAAAAATAGAGTTTCAAAACATGCGCCATTTAAAACATAAAGCAAGGGAAATGTTGTCCCAAAAACTACTAACTCCCTTTGAGGCCTTCTGATGTGGCGGTTTGTACGAGCTTCCAGGATTGGAACACGTTTGTTAACTCTTGGGCTGGCTAGAAATACAGGTTCTTTAGGCCTATCAGCTTCACCTGAGTCACACTCTTTTCCCACCTTAACTCCCTGATTCTCTCCGTCTTCTTCGGCAACTGACCTCGGTTCAGCAGCAACATAGACTCCACGTTTGCAATTCTGGTAAAAACCTGAACTGTAGGCGCTTCATTTTCCTTGAGAGCATTCATGGTGTCTGTGAAGACTTTGACCATGGCATTCGCATCCCTGTTACCTTTATCAATTTTCAAAATACTCGAGGGATTCACTATCTTGATGTCTTTAAGGGCATCCGCATGCATATTTAGCAACTCCTTTTCTATTCCTTTGGCTTGAGAGATCGCAGCTTTAAAAATTGTATTTTTCTATCCGAAGTTCTGCTTCAGGATGAACAGCATACAGGGATCTACCAGTTTCATTGGATTCTCAGCTAAGAACTAAGTCACACCATAGTTTTCTATTTCTTGAACCTGTATGACGATCGCTGCACATTTTGCTTCCTCCATTTTCCAGCTTGAAACTAGGGTTTGAACCTCACCAAGTAATGAATCTCCATCTAAGAAAGTAGATATAAACTCACGGATGAAAGCACTCCCTTTAGTGATAACATTTTTTATCCAAGACTTCACGACCCCCATCAGAACCTTCCCCTATTATATTTGTTTCACCATCTTTTGGCTTTCAACTGAATTTGGATCAAAATCTTGTGAAGACTGGGCCAGTGGCAGAACTACATCATCAGCGAGTGAGGAAAGAAGCTCATCCATGGTAGAAACTAGCTGTTTCAATTTATGTTTCTCCCTTCTATCCTTTTGCGACTACCTGAGCATATGATCGGCTGAGAATTTAAATAGGTGATCCCTAGAATCCCTATTCAGAACACCAAATCCCATCTTCGTAATTTTGAAGTCTTCGGCCTTTGGTTCCTAAATTCCCTCTTTAGGTTTGAAAGTGGCTATTTCTATAGTCACCTTTCCAGTAGATGGATCGATAGATATCCTAGCATCACTCTTCACTCTTTTTTCTTTGGGGGTCTGGGTAGCATATTTAGTAACAATCTCCTTCACAGGAAGTGAAATGGGTTTGTAACTCTTCCTCTTATTCACCAATTCAGTTAGCCAAGGAGGGACTAAATTGGTGAATATCTGATTGTCGGGAGTTTTTACAGGAGTATTCTCAACCTCGGGTACCTCTGTATTCATGATAGAAGTCACTTGTCCTTTTACTTGTTGATCTGGAGGAAATGAAATATCATCTTCATTAACCTCAACATCCAGGTAGTCAAGTCCTAAAGCTGCCATCTGAGAACGCTTCTCTGATCTTGTTCTTGGTCTTGATCTCAGTGCAGTTGGGTGCCTATTGGAAACCACCTTTTTCTTGGAAGACGTAATTTTACCTGCATTTGGAGTCACAGGAGATACATTAGACGGGGCATGCTTCACATTTATTAAGGCTAGTCTTGCACTATGCTTTTCAAGAGGGGGGTTCTTAGCTCCTTCCTTCTTCCTCTCTGTTAACAAACTTTTCGTGACCTCAAAAATGGTTTGGGCCCTCAGATTTATATCATCTTCTTCTCTCCTCTTCCAATCTATGTCTGGGGGAACTCTCACATCCACATTGTTAGCCCTTAAACCTATGGTTTCAGAACTATCCTCTTCCACATCCTTAATATCAAAATTCAACTGCAACATTTTGATCTGTGAAATTACAAGTCTGGAATGATCTCGTCTCCAGATTGCCTCCTCATCACTGAGATCTTCCCGTAGGTCTTCCAGGTGTGAGCTGGGTGAAGGATAATTACTTAGGCTTAGAACTTGCTTGGCGAAACCCTTATTGTCAAAACCCTTTCTTAACTTATAAAATTGCAAGTGAAAGTTCAACAAGTTGATTCCTATCACCGAAGCATCCATCATATTGTTACAGGCTAAATTACCAACTTTAACCGGGAACATAGAAGGCCATTTTTCTTCTGGCAGAGCATTTTTAATAACCACAAACAATTTCCTGCAAACTTCTGCCAAAATAAAACAATCGAAAGAAAACCTTGGGAGCCTGAGAGGTGTTAGCACTGTGTTGAAAAATTTGAATTTCTAGGTCTTTTTCTGTTCCCGGGCTTTCTTATTTCAAATTCCATGCTTTACCGCCAAAAAGAAATTAAAACCCTAAGTCATGCTTCTATTTTGCTGTTACTTTTTCCATCCACTTAGCGCATGTGTTAAATTGAATTGCCTTGTCGCGTTACCCCAGCCGAATATTTCATGTCTCTTCCCGACTTTGCGTTTCCCTTGTGTCGCGTGGTCTCGATTAAAATCAGAATATTCCTTCAGTGTTCTGAGACTCAGTGATTCCTTTCATGTTGGGTAGTCACAGAATAGTTATGTTATAAGGCTTTATGAAAATGGGACCGGCTGCTTAGTCAGGTGATCGCGGCAGATTCTCAGCGGTTAAGAAATTGTTCTCAGACTTTGCAATTACCTTTTGTCACTTTGTCGCCAGATCAGTCAAAGTTGACAGTTAAGCAATGCCTTCAGTCGCATGGTCTCAGAATAGAATGGCGGCTAAGAGATTTCAGCTCAGACTTTGCGACTAACCGTCTGTGGTTTGCAGTAATGAGCAGTCGGGGTGTCGCCAGAACATGACGATGACTCAGTTCTCCAGTATACATTTAGTGAGCTAATGATTGTGTAACATCTGTCAGAAGGCGATTGGATATCAAAGGATCAGTGCATAGTAGCCAGAGGAAGAAAAAGGATTCAGCGACTTCGAGACTAAGTGCTTTTTCCCTTTAGTCACAGTGTTTGAGAAAGATTTAAGGGCAGGCATGAAAATCTGGCGATTAAACGACGGCCGTTGGATGAAGGAATAAAAGGATCTAACGGTGGTCGCGAAGTCTGAGAAGAAAAGTGCCCTAAGGAAGTAGTCCTCCCGACTTGGCGATAAGGGTATGTCGCATGATCGCAAGAAGCAAAAGAGGGGCGCTTTTAATATGTCAAGGTAAAATTAAGTGCTCAGAACTCAATCCAGCGATCAGGCGACAAGGCATTGTCGCGTAGTCATGAAATAGAGATTAAGCCTTTGGCGACAAGGAGATAACCGTGATGGTTAAGGATGACGGCTAGTTGCAAAGTCTCAGAAATAATGGTGAGTTAAGGTTAACTGTGTGCGACTTTGATTTCAGTTATGTCGCATGATCGCCAGATTGTAACCCAGGTCAGCCAAAGGTTAAGAATGCACATTGTCACCAAGTCTTGAGATGGAACTATGGTTAGTGACAGAGGCCCGCGACAAAGAGATTTAATGTAGTCGCTCAGTCGCCGATCAACAGAGAAGAAAGAAAAATAGCTCGCGACTAGGCAGAGCAGTCAGTAAAGAAATGAATATCGCTCACTCGCAGAAGATGAAAAGTTGAGTAAGAAAGGATGGCGAGTATGCGACCAGGTGAATAGCAGGAATGCGTCGCTCACTCACAAGGATCTTTCCAGAAATGAAGAAACAGCAAACAGAGCACAGCATGGTGCAAAATAGAAAAGAGACAGGGATAAATACGTGTCTGAGGCTAGAGCTGCCATGGATGCCAGGTGAGGTGGAAAGCTGTTGCCTTTTGATTGGCCTATCGTCAAAGAAGAACAGATGGGAAGCAAAAAGGATGGATCAGATATGGTTAATCCATGAAAAGACAAACCGTGTTAATCGGCTGCCACCTATGTTCAGTTGCAGAATTTTGTTACACGCAGTTGTATAATCCTTCCCAGATGTCTGTAGCTTGTTGTATCCTTGTGCTATAAAAGGATCCCAAGACTACTATTACAAGGATGGTCATTTTTCTGTCTGAAAATACTAAGTC
>MU224622.1:33588-46451 GCA_018584345.1 Thuja plicata
TATTAACGGACATCGAAAAATCACACAATCATCACTAGTCATAAGTGCAACTATGAAGATATGAATGTGATTTATATCAGATTGGAATGTGGAAAGATTCTAACATAAGCATCAAAGACATAAAGGTTAAGATGACTGTGATGTTAGCTTACCCAATTTAATATAGCAAAACCATGCTAGCATCAAGGCATAGAGGCCAGGATAACTAGAAGAACGGCTGTGCAAAAATAGTGAAGCATAAATCAAGAAGCAAATAAAAACATGCCCAAGTCCTCTAGCTATGCATCACGGAGAGACTTATTAGACAAGGAAACTCAACGAAAATCCATAACAGTCAGCACACAAAGAAAATATCATGACATAGCTCAAGCATTAAGTGTTGCGTTTAAACATTTAAGTGTGTTAACTGATACTGTGTTCCGAGGATAAGGATCAAATGCTTACAAGCAAGTAAGATCACATGGAAAAATAGGGTAAGACCAAACCGATAAGTGTTGAAAAACACTCGATGTCAAGGGTTGTATTGAAAAATATAGTTAGGGTGGTGTTGAAAAACATCATTTGTGAGATGTCCTAAAGACTAATGCATCCAAGAAACCAAAGCTAACACAGTTATGCCCCCTAGACAAAGACAAAGACCAATTCCAAACCAAGGCAACAAGGACAAGGCATGATGGAGAAAGGCTAAGTGTCGAGGACACGCGCTAAGAAACAGGGGTGCAAAGGCCTCAAGTAGCGCTTGTTTCGAGGTTTCACCACTTGGATTTTATTACAATTTTTTCTCTTTCATTTTCTTTCATTTTTTTCTTCTTTTTTTTTCAAGAATTTTATTTTTTTATTTTTTTTTTGCTACCAAGGCACCTGTTTCCAGGTTTTCACCAAGGCACTTTTTCAATTTTTTTTTTCAATTTTTTGAATTTTTTTAATATATAATTTTTTTGAAGATACATCACAGTGCCTATTGCTAGGTTTTCACTAAGATGATCATTTTTTTAGGACATTTTCCAATTTTTAGAATTTTTGACAATATATCATTTTTTAGATTTTTCAGGATCAATAATTATGTACAAAGGATGCCCCCAGACAAAATGGGCATGTCATTCTTCGTGCAAGAGGTATCATAAGGATCATTACGTTGCTCATTATGGTATGCTTTTTGAAAAGAGGTATGACTCTTGGGAGAAGTAGAATAAGAACGAGATCGTGAAGAAGAGGAAAGTGAAGATCTAGTAGAGGAAGAAGACTTGGATGATGAGGAATAATGAGAAGAATTAGAAGATGATAGATGTTTAGAAGGAGGTCATTATGACAAGATCTTGTATATGATCCTAGCAAAGGCGTCTGATTTAATCACTTTTCTTTGTATTTCTATACTCAATTTATCATCCATGCAATTTTTGGAGAAACGCCACTCTTCAAATTGAGCAACAAGTTTGAGATCATCTATTCTCAAGAGAGGTTCCATAAAAAAATATTTGGAATTCATGGTTCTAAAAAAGGAGGGATCAAGAAGAGATGAATAGAAGAAGATAGACTAGATAATAAGAGGAAAAGAATCAAGAAGACGTGAAGATCTTATGAAGAAGAGGAAGAAGCATGAAAGAAGAAGAGAAGAATGGAAATGGAAGACTAGGAAGACATGAGAGATGCGGAATAAAGAAGACCAAGAGTCATTTTGTGCAAATCAATACCATTTAAGTTCATTTGGATGTTGAGCAACATGTCATAGCACTTTTGGGGAGAGCTATTGAACTTTTTATCACTCTAGAACTCAGATTTGTTCGTTTTAATTGACCAACTAGATGCATTAACAGATTTTATCATTAATCAAGCATGCAAGACAACAATCAGGGAGTTCAAGCAATCAATTGTCTTCAAACAATGAGCAAAGGACAAAGCAACCTTGCACATGAACATGGATAGTGTCATATTATTCTACTCCCCAAATATTATACTTGTTTATGTTCTCAAAATGTTTTCCCAACCATGCACATAGTCTTAGAAAAGAAAAAGTTGGTTGCACTATGGTTCTTAGTAATGGTTTGACTCTACAACTTTTGAAATCTTAAATCGGTGAAATCCAATCCCGACGCACCGAGGTTTTGACATAGTCTGAGAATTTAATCAATTAGGAGCTGCTGAGGAGATCTGACAACCCACAAGAAACTACACCCGTGGAGATTTCTTCCACAAGGACATTTATATAGCGGTTGTTGCTACCATGGCGAAAATGGCTATTATCACTTGAGGTTCCATCCATGTGGTTTACCCAATAAAGGGAGTGTCCACTATGGTTAACCCTCTCTAACAAGGAAGACTCATAATATGGACCACATGGGGACTTGGTTTGGATTCAAGGGTTCCAAGTTTCTGATTCTCCCAAAAGGGAAAAGAGCATAATCCTCTAGCCTCTTCACCTCACCAAAACATAGAAAATATGATTAATTGACCCACTAATTTTAAATCACCTCATTCAAGGTTCACACAACAATAAATGACACCAATCTCCCCAAAGAGAGAAAGTATCACCAAAAGTTGAAGCCCAAACCAAGTTGACCAATGAGATAAAAAAAAATCCTTCCCTACCTACAAGGGGATCTATCGTCAGGAAGAGATTCATATGTAAGACAAGTGAATGAATCCCACTCTCTCAAGATCACCCAAAATAGTGTTCATATGGCCTAATTACTATGTGAAACATATATGCAAGAAAGCAAATCTAGGTCCATTTTTAGAGCACCAATTGGAAATGTGATCTATGAAAGCAAGAAACAATCAAGCTAAACACATGAGATGTTCATTTTATTTCCAAAATATAAATGTTATAGAGATAAAAAAAAATACCTCAAATCCAATGCAACGCGAATTATTTTGTTGTTTATCCACGCAAGTCCAAGCAATCCCTACAAACTCTCCAACAAGCAAACAAGATATGTAATGTATATTCAACTTATGCAAACCCTAGGGTTAGATCTGAAAATAAATTGTTAGGAGCAATAATAACTAGTAAATAATCCAAATGATAACTCATATCATCCATTGAACCATGTGAAAAATAAGTGCAAGCTAATCATTAAATGCCCTTTTTTTAATTTTGATTTTTGACCTAGTCAACAAGATTGGACTTATATGCCATGAATTTGAATCCCAAACCCTAAATATAGAAAAGAGACCCCTATTTAAAAATAGATATCTTCCTAAAAATGTTAGAATTTTAAAAAGATCTTTTTATTTGTGCCCTAGGGAGCCATTTTCCCAAAATAGACCAGTTTTCATAAATCGACCAAATGAGCTATGATATTGCATCCAAATTTAAAAATCAAAGAATGGACCTCCTTTATAATTTAAATACCTTTCCGAAAATGTAAAAATATTTGAAAAATTCACTTATTTTCCCCAACAATTAAGGTTTTATGAAAAATAAAGAAAAAATTATAAAAAATTCCAAATACCTCAGAAAATTTTGAATTGTTTACTGAAGCTTCTCTGATATGTCATCAACCTGGAAAAACAAATTTAGACCAAAAATCCAAGCCGTTTAGGAGATATGATCAAATCTTTCAAAAAACCCTAGGTTTTGTCTTCAACTCATCCTGCACAAGGGTTAGGCTTGAAAACTTCAATAAAATAACCATGTAAAGATTAGAAAATCTAAAAATCTGAATAAAATGAAGGAAAATTAGGAGCATCATGCCCCACAGTGGGAACCAAAAATGTGTGCTAAAATTTTGACACACTTCTATGAATCATTTCATTCAAGGTTGCTCAAGAATGAGGCCTCAAATATCGACTCATAGCTCCCTAGTCATGGAGTGCAAAGGTTTGTAATGGAGGCCCTCAGATTGACCTAGTTGTGCCCATGCAAGTACACCATGAAATGAGAGATTCAATGCATGAAAATCATATCCACTCTATATGATAACAATGCAAAGAAGGAAATTAATCTAAATGATAACAATGCATGATTAATCTATGAAAGGAAATGCAAATGCAAGATTAATCTATGAAAGGAAATATGTAAGATAATCTAATATGAATCTAATCTACATGAATAGCCATGTATGCAAGAAGAAGAAGAAAAGAAGAGAGAATTTGCAATATCCAAGCTCAAGTGCTCAAATCCTCCTCCAAAATTGCTCTCCAAACCTGTAGCATAACAATACTATAATTGTGGATGATATGAATGAGAAGGAGAGGGCTCCTTTTAAAGGAAAGTGAACGGTTGAGATTAAGAGGCAAAAATCAAAGGCTATGATTAAGAGGCAAAAAGTCCACCATTTAGGAAGATGTGAAGAAAAAGGGATTTTTATTTAATTTATTTCCTTTTTCATCAAATAAAGTGCTTTATGTGGGGATTTTTATTTATTTAATTAATAGAGGGGTTTTCTTTATAATTAAATAAATTAGAAGAATTTTATTTAATTAAATGGGAGGAATTTAATTTAATTAAATAAGATGAATTTTATTTAATTGAAAGGGAGGTTAAATCTTTTAATTAAATAAAAATGATCAAACCTTAGGAAATATTGAAATAATTGAATTAATTACAATTTGATCAAGGAACTTGATTTGAATTGAAAATGTTCCAAAGCATTGATTCGAGAATTTGATAAAATGATAAATGGGGCCCATAGTCTAGGCAACCATTTTAGGGTGCATGCATGGTCTAATTCAGATATGAATTCTAATAGCTTTACCTTATTCTCGGCCACTTCTTGGCTGATGTTCTCTAGAAGCTTTTGTTGATACTTCATTTCTACTCTCTCCTTAATTTCCTTCTCAGCATCAACGTTCTGAGTTGTGATGGCGTCAGTGAGGATAGCTAGTTGATCAATTATCAGCTTTCTTTGATCAATATCAACATCAAGTACAATTTGGTGTAAAATGTCCCGTGTTGTCTCTAGTACCATCGATTCCTTATGTTGTTTCTTTGGCTTTTCTTGTAATGCCTTCCTTTGGCATATCTCTCCATATTATTGTAGTGCATCCATGTCAAGTGTAGTGGGATCACACTTCGTTATTTCTATGATTTCATCTAGTGTCACCTCCAACTTATTCTTCTTTGTCTTCTTCTTCTTCTTTTGTGACTCAGTGGAATGTAGCATCATTGCTAATTTATCAGCCTTCTCTATTGTACTTGATGATGTGACTTGTTGTGCTTCTTTCTGTTTCTTTGCATCTGTTTCATCTCGTCGGGTATCTACAGACATCTCTACATTCACCTTAGCATCATCGGTAGCTCCAATGTTAGTTTTCTCAAGAGTTTCATCTTTTGGCTTGTCTCCTTCATTGGTGTCCTTTGCATCATCTGTTTTGGTGTTCTCATTCTTTTCTTGAGGTTCCACATCTTTTTCCTTATCTCCTTCTTCAACCTTGTTTGTGTCAGTTACATCTTGAGTATCTTCGATGTTTTGTTGACCATCGGTGTTATCTTTATTTGCTTCTTCTCCTGCATCCTTTGGAGTTTCCTTGTCAGGTGATTTATTTGATTCTTGCATTATATTGATGGCATGTATCAATATTGGCAGCTTGCTTGGAATTTTCACCTGTGCTCCATCAATTGTTGTGTCTTGTTCATCGGTTGTATCTTTTACAACAATGACATCTTCATCCTTACTGATTTCATTAGCTGGGTCATCGGTAATGTCGATGACATTGGTATCCACAACATTGTCATTTGTGGTAGCATCCCATATTTCATCTAACATATCTGCAGTCTTATTCCTTGTTGTATCATCTTCCTCTTTATCCATCTCAATGGATGTATCATCTTTATTTTCCTTATCAACATCTTGTTTTTGAAGGTCTTTGTCGGGGCTTTCTTTCTCAACTGGCCTATTCATGATCTTGCACCATTTATTGTGACTTTCCTTTTCAATTTCAATCAACTTGCCTTCAAGAAATTTGTATGCCCTTAGCTTCGGTGAGAATTATTTCTTGTATTTATCCATCATTTCATTTATCTCTACCTTTTTAGATTCAGGCGGCATAAGAGATAGAAGTACTCTCTCTCTCTCTTTGATTTCTTTCTCATTTGCCAAAGCAAATGTCCAGCGGGCGGATAATCTATCCAAGAGTTCTCATGGTACATAACTTCCTTCAAATTGCAAGGTTACATATTTTAAGTTATACATCTTAGCTATCATGGATTCTTCAATTTTGTTTTGATCTTCTTGATTTCTTTTCCCCCATTTTCTAATGTGTGGATCAGTAATGGATCCAGAATTAGCAATATAAATACAAATGTCATCAATAGTGTCAAATTATTTGACCTTGACATTTTCTGCCTCCAAGGCTTCATCTCACTCGATGTCCTCTATATCCTCTCGAGTTCTGATGAATTTTCTACCCTTCTTTTTTTGTCCTCTCTTCGGTGCAGGGGATTTTCTCTTATAAGTCATGACTTTTCCTTTCTTAAGAGGTGAAGGAGTAGACTCTTTGGACGTTTGGCTTCTGGTCCTTCAAGCAGTTGTATTTCTTGGTCTCTTTGATGGTGGAGGAGGTGGTGAGTCTAACTTTGTTTCCTCTAAGTCAGTCTTTTCTTCATCTTTACCGATAGACACTTGTTCTTCAGTTTCCTCCTCTTGTTCTATCTCTTCATCTTGCTCAGCTTCTTCCTCTTCTGCAAATAGAATCTTCTTGAGATTCTTTACCATTTTGTCCTTCTTTTTCACTATCTTTTTTACTACTAGGCCTGATTTAATTCTTGTCTTGGACTCCTCATATGTGCCAAACCTTGGTTGCTTTTTGTCCAATGGCTCATTGATTAAGGCATCAATTGCCTTTGTTGCAAGATCAATGTTGATCTCATATTCCAGTGGTTGCAACCATGTTGTTCTTGATACTATAGGTTTGATCTAAGTATGATCTGTGTCGACCATGAAGCATATCTCATCTTTATATTGCTTGATGAGTTACTCGGGGATTCTTACCCTCTTTTGCATTCAGTCTTTGAAAACATTAAAGTATTCATCCATGACAGTTTCAAAATTATCTCCTAGAGCATCTATGTGCTCATTAATTTGCATGATTACCGGCTCGGTGTTGTCCCATTTTACATCTCCAACAAATGGGAACTTTTCTTGAAAATAAAAGAAAATACACATGATTAATGAGCCAAACTTACAGGTGTTTGACTTTGCATTCCTGATTATTTTTAGGTTTTCCTTCAGCTGATTCAGGAGTAGCTCGGATAAGTCCAGCTGTGTACCTTTCTTCACAATTTTGTAAGCTGTGTCCACAATACCTGCTCAAATATTGTTTAATCTGCTAGCCTGGAAGAATTTGTAACCCAGTACACATGCACCAAACTTAATTTCATCATCGGTTATGATTGTCACTTTCAGTCCACGACCATCCCATTTGGCTCCTGTCATCTTTTCGATCTTAGCCTTCGGTGGATGCTTTAGTGCTTTTACTTTATCGGTTATCAGGAAATCGGTGACCACGTGGATGACATCATGGGTGATTTCCTTTGGTTCATCCAACCATAACTTGTTATTATGCATTCTACTTAGCACTAACTGAATCCAATCAGTTTTGAAGACTTTCAAAAACTTTAGGGCATTGGTATGCCCTTTTACCTCAATGTTCTTGTGTTCTTCCTTAAGGGTTCCATCATCGTTACAAAGCTTCTAGTAAGATTCTTCCATCTCTAACATTCCAATCTCTGCAATCTTGCAGTGTATGAAGGATCAGACATCTTCAACCAGTAAAACCCTAGCTGGTATGCGTGAAAATGCACTATTATCATCGGGTTGTGAGGCAACATCTGGGTGAATCTTATATTTGGTTTCCTCACATGCATTGTTTTTGATGAGTTCAAATTCATCCTTCTTTGCTTTCTTAGCTTTTACGAATTGTGATGTTGATACCATTTTTTGAAATTAGGGCTTCTACATAAATGCGTAAAAACACAGAGTTGTCAAGTTGTAGAACTTACTGTTGTGTTCGTAATGATCTCTAAACTATTTTGAAATGCTTGTAGTTTGATTCGTGATCGCTCTGCAACTTGGTTCCTTTCTGCTCAAAATCGTCTTCGCTCGCTCTGCTCTGGGTGTCGTGACAAATGAGTCACTCTGATGCCCTATTTATAGTTGTTTCCCTAAAATGCATGTAATAAATGCTCACCAAATCATCAATGTTTAAAGACTGAGTTCTTCGGTGAAGACTTTATCACCATCGGTGATGCTTACAATGTTTCTGAGCAGTCAAAGTTGACTTAGCCTTTACCGATAGGTTTTGGTAACACAGACAACTTGTTCATGTGCTTTGTTTACCGACGCGTCTCAGTCAATACTAACAACTTTGCTTGTAACCGACGTCTCTTAGTAAATATATGCAATCTTTCCTTTAAGTGTATACCGACAGGTTTCGGTATATATTCCCGAAGACACAGTCTTCACATATTTCAACAAGTATAACCATGATGCATCTTTCTTACGAAAATTTGGAATTATTTTATCACATTATGGAACTGATGTAAAGTAATAGCTTAGGGTTAATGTAGTTCCATACTTACTTTTTCTACTTAGGTGGGGTAGGTGATGTCACCAGATCCATTGGATGGGGTGTCATCATTTGCATTGCTCATTCCAACTTCATCATTGCTTGAAGCTTTTCTCCACATCTTGTCTCTAGCCTTCTGGATATCTTCAATGGTGTTTCCATTGGGGTATGTGCTTGTCTCTGTCATTCGGTCTCTACAGTCCTTTTTGAGATGACCAACTTTATGATAGTGTAAGCATGCCATTCCGGGGTTAGTCCATCCTCTAGACTTTCTAGTCCATAGTCTCATATAGTTTGCAGCAATGTGGCTATATCTACTAGATGATGTACAGTTTGTCCAAGTATTGTAGTCCCATACATATTGATTACTTATTCTCTTTGGTTGATATGGAGTTTCTTGACCTTTTGGCTTCCATGCTTGCCTTTTCTTTTTCCAGCATTCAAGACTTGTGTGCCCATTCATCTTGCATGTAGGAAAGTATTTGTCCATGTAGGTTTCCTTCTTTGGTTGATCCATTTTAGACTTACATTCATATGTCTTATGTCCTTTCTTGTTACATTTATAACAAAATCATTTGCATGAAGGTGTAGATTTAGGAATACCTTTCATTTTGCCTCTGCACACATTTGTTGTGTGACCTTATTTTCCACAGTGTTTGCATGTAATCTTTCTTGGTCTTGGATTTTCATAAACATTCTTTGGATTGGATTGATTTGATGATTCTCCATTTTTGGTAAAACCTAGACCATTGTTGTTGTTGACTCTTCGTTGTCCTTCCAGAAAACCATCCATTATTTTATTGCTCTCTTCAAGCTTTCTGATAACTTCATTATGTTGTTGCTGAATTCTAACCTCATGCTTTAGTTTTTCATTTTCTTCTCTTATTTCACTGATAATCTGTATTCTTAATGAGTTCAACATTCATTCTATTTGCTTCTTGAGTCATAAGAATAATTTGATTTGTGAGCTCATGATGATGCTCAGCATGTCTTTGAATTTATAACTCCTTTTCTTGCAGTTTCTCTGTGATCTTCCTCCTTTCATCAGTAGCTAGTGTTCTTTTTGTTTCATCATGTTTGGAAAAACTCAACACATCAATCATTCTAACCATCTGGGTCTCTTGACAGATTTGTAGCATCTTTATTTGTTCTGTCAGATGTTGATTGATCTCCTTTAGATTTGTGACATTCTCTTCTGATGTATCTTATGCTTTTCTTGTATTTGATCCTGAAGACTCAACGAAATATGGAATCTCTTCTTCTTGATAATCATTTTCATTGCTCTGGGTTTCCATTCCTTTCCTCTCATCAAGCAACTGTCTCATGTTGATTCTGGCTTCTTTATACTGTTCATAGAACATCTGTTTCTCAAGCTTTTTATTCTCAATATTTTTATCAAGTTTGTACTTCTCCATTGTATGATCTTTTCTCTTAAGCCTTTGAGATTTCCAAGAAGAGACTTAGCTCTGATACTAATTGTTGGGTTTAATGGGAAGTAGTACTGAGAGGGGAGGGGTGAATCAGTACCTCTAAAACTTTTTCATGTTCTTTAATCAATTAACCTTTGTAATCAATTGCATATCCATTCAATATGAACTATACTTTCTTTGTGTAAGTTATATCAATTCACGATATTAATAAACATATCAATCATTAATAGAAACATTCATGAACATAATTGACACATAACACAAGATATGATATCGCAGAAAACTCCTGTTAGGAAGTAAAAAATGTGGTGGGGATAGCACCCACAAAACTTCACTATCTACAGATTGGAAGGGGCTGGTTAAGGCTTACAATTTTGATCACTTCTGATGATCTACCATGTTAAGAGTATCGGTGGAGACCTGTTAAAGACTACTCTGTTAGGATATTTTAGCGACACTGTTAAGTGTGCACTCGGTTAAGAGATTTGAAATAGGACTGTTAAATCCACCTTTCTTGAAAGGATTTCTTACACTTTGCTTGACTTGTTAGAATGACAGAAAATTACAAATTAATCTGGTAAATGAAATCTCCTATTGTTGATACAGATCCTATGTAGTTCACATACAAAATAATATCACCTAGTTGTGATTGAATATTACCTCTGATTATCGGTTTCCTCTGTTCTTGGATCTGCTAACCAAATTCTTCATTTTTTGTTCTGGTTCTTGAAACTCTCAATTCAATCCATAGATGTGCTCATTTTGTTCTCCTTTCTCTTACACACACATTATAATGAATGATTACATCATGTATTTATAGATGGATTGATTTTATCGAGTTGATGATAAAAACAATGTTAACTCTAAGATTAGGTTTACAATTTGCACCTAGATCTCCTAGTCTATGTGTTTTAAATCAGTTAGACTACTTAAAACACTTACATTAATGTTCCTTGTCCCTAAAGAAATGGATTTAAAAATAATTAAATATCTTATAAATAGCATACCCTTTCTTTATCTGACGTGGAAGTCAAATCCACTTTTTGCGGGCTGCGACTAACTTTTGGTTCTATCTTTCGGTCATGCTTGACTATCCTTCAGTTTTTACTGTCGATTGCACTGAATCTCTTTTTGTCAGTTTGTACTATAACTTGCATTTTGGGTTCCTTTGTCGGGTTCCACTTTATCTCTCTGCATTGTGGTTTTTGGTTTACACATTACCTTATTTCATCGGTTCATTCTGTACTTAGTCATTCTTGGTGATCTGCCAATCTGATCTTTGGTTTTCCCTTTACTGTATTTCGGTGTAGGCTTACTGAAAATGTTGTTTGTATACTAATGAAAAATTAATGTCATATTGGAAATGTTGTCCATTTGATGTTGCAAATGAATTTAGGCCATAACCAGGCTGTGACTGAGGTTGATATTGATAGTAGGAGGGATGAGAAGAAGCATTTTCATGATATGGGAGGAATAATAAACATTTCTATGAAAGGGATCCATATTATAGCTTCATAAAGCTGCAAATTCATAGAAAATTTTGGAAATCACAAAAGACCAGAGATGATCTTATACATACCAGCACTATGACTGCTTAAAACCAACAGATTTGCACTCAGATTTGTCAGTGTGTTTGATTAAATGCCTCCAAAGGCTGATGGTACCGATAATAACACCCAAATTATCTATGCATAAAACTTGTATTGGTCCACCAAGGGATGTTTTGAACTTATTTGATCTCTGTCCCACAAGGCATTCCAAAATTTATTTACACCAATTTTTCACCCTTGCTTAGATGGTGGTTAGCGACCTAGGAAACCTTGTGAAATATGGAAACAATCTCTCAATGTGGTACTTGATCAGTGACATTGAATCTCCAAAGAAGACTAACTTCTTTTACAATAAGGGTGCACCTAAAACTACTACTTTGAGGAAAAGGGAGAAGGATATGTTGAAATGGAAATATAGAAAGGGAAACAATGATGCAACATATTGAAGTATGGTTACTATCTATGCCTATAATATACACATAATCACTATAATATAACCTACACATACCTTGACTCTCTTCAATCTACCAAGGACCCATATGTAGATCAAAACTAATGAGATGCTACCAGGAAAGTATATTCAATATATAGCATTCACAAAAAATAGATACAAATACAAAATTAGAAAATAAACATTCAACAAAAGGAAAGAAATATGCACTAATATATGAATGGAAAGATAAGGCAAAAACAAAATATTCTATTAATATATGGTAAAAGGAAAATACAGTAGTAGAGAATAGCTAATACAAACAAGGCTAGAGAAGAACCCAGAATATGTAAAAATATTGCCTTTTAAAGAGTTGGCATATTTAAGAATGAGACATTCAAGTTTGAGCCCTCTGCTAGGGTTGAGTTATAGAAAGAGAACAGACCAGAAAAAATCCAATCTCAGAAGTGACAAGAAGAGCCACAAGTAGAACCTGTTGGGATTGATGAACATCAATCTACCCAAGAAACACCTGCATGCAAAGCTGTTACACAGAAGAAGAAGACAGAAAGAGCTTCTATTAACAATGATTAAAATAATACAATCTCCTTATGAAATGAAAGCCGGTCAATCCTTATAAAGGATACCGAAACCCTAAAAGGGAAACTAACTCAGAAAAGGAAACTTTCCTAAGTCTAACTTAAGCACTAAAGAGTAATTACTAAAGATTACTCTAACACCCCCCCTTAAGTGTAACTTAGGGAGAAGCAAAACTGCTAAACTACTGCAGAAAGTAGGAAAGATGGGTCCCGACAACAAGGCCTGATCAGGTACCCAAAACATAAAGCAAAAGATGTCCCAGAGAAAGGAACAAGAAGAGAGCAAGAAGCTCCTCCGAAGCATGTCTGAAAACTCTGTCAGAAGATACTGCTGGAACCCCCACTG
>MU224622.1:50616-97145 GCA_018584345.1 Thuja plicata
ACTCATTTATCTAACTCAATCTAGACCTGACATATCTAATGTAGTTGGCATTGTTGGAAGATTTGCAGCTGAACCCAAGAAGAATCACCTAATGGAAATCAAGAGGATATTCAGATATCTAAAGGGAGCTATAGACTATGGTTTATGGTATCCTAAATCAGAGAATGTAAAACTTCATGTGTATATAGATGCAGATTGGGCAGGTTGTATTGATGATAGAAAGAGTATTTTAGGAGGAGCAGTATTTATTGGAGATAGGTTGGTCTCTTGGATAAGCAAGAAGCAGAATTGTATTTCTCAGTCAACAGCAAAAGTTGAATATATTGCAGCAGCACTGAATTGTTCAACCATGGTTTGGATCAAGCAGATGGTTAAAGACTTTGGCATTCAGGTTGATTATCCTATTTTTATTCACTGTGATAACACTAGCACTATTAACATGTCTAAGAACCCTGTGATGCACACAAAGACAAAACACATAGAGATCAAGTACCACTTTTTAAGAGAAAAGATTGCAGACAAAGAAGTAAAATTGGACTATGTGAGCACCAAAGAACAGTTGGCAAATATTTTCACAAAGCCTTTATCAAAAGATACTTTTGAGTATCTCAGGGAGAAGTTGGGAGTAATTCCCTCTCCTCAGTCTATTTAGAAAAAGTATCAAGAACATCAGTCATTAAGTGACTGATGAATGGTTGACTACTCTACTTCTGGAGTAGTACCTGTGCCTAATGGTTTATGGAACCCTTTTCCATTGATGTCAAAGGGGGAGTATGTACTAAAAAGGAGCATATACTCTGGGGGAGTATATACATGGAACAAAAACACAATCAGAAGAACTGCAACAGTGTAGAGGAATCCTTGATGAGGATATTGAGAAGATTGTAAAAGAAAGAGGACACCAAGAACAGTGGATGTTTTTAGTATCATATGTTTCCATCAATGTCAAAGGGGGAGATTGTTGGAGATTTGTTTATGTGCAATTGATTGATTGTATGTTTGTCATTGATAACAACATATAATACACAGTAGTATTTTTGTATGTACTTATCAGAATGATGACATCAAGACTTGCGTGGTTAGATACATATTTTAGACATGTTTATTATATTATGTTCATACACATAGATTCAAATATGATGTTTAAGTCAATTTGTGTAATTCTGTTATTGGCAATTACAGTTCTGGAAGAGTATCTATTCAGAGCCGATGTATGTAACGTGTTTCTTGAGTTGCGCCTATCTCCAGGATATGCATGTGTATATTCATAATTAGTTATGAGTTGAGGATTGTTATCTAAAGGTGCCAAACGTGTTTCAAGAAGATTGCAAAGTTAGAGATAATTTGGTGAGGCCGACTTAGTGAAGCATCGCGTCTATTTAGTTTATACTTGCGCGGTTGTAATTATTCTTGCATGATTAGTAGAGCCGACAAGGATGTTATTAAGAGTTGTCTTACAGGTCCCATGATATCATACTTTGAGGAAGATACTTATAGCAAGTCATTTGTGATACGCTAAGTGTGAATGATACGAAAAGAGACATAAGATGTACAGAGTAGAATATCAGATGTGGTTCATTCATCAAGAGTCTATGTGAAGAAGAAGTGAAAGATTACAATACACTGGAACTGATCAAGACAGCAGGTCTACTCTATAGTTCATCATCAGATATAGTGCATATATGTTATACAAAAGGTTGTAGCCTTCACCATTGAAGCAGTGAGCTTTTGGACAGTGAGTCCTCACCCCTAACAGGGTTATTTGTAAAAGACTCCTAACAAGGTCTGACCCTTAACTAGGTCACTATACTTATTGCATTGTAAAGTACAACTCCTAACAGGGTTGAAATATCTTCTAACAGGGATTACTATAACAAGTATAGTTCATTGTGGGTGCTAATTCCCACCGGGGTTTTTACCATTTGATTTCCCTGTAATCAAATTGTGTGTTGTGTACTGTGTTATCTGATTAAGCATTTACTTTATTGTATTCTGAAGTTAAGGAAGTAAAAGAATTAAAGTTACTGATAACTGATTCACCCCCCCCCTCTCAGTTATCCTTTGGGACTATTCTAACAAAAACTGACATCTCAGTATGCTAAAGATTGCATCTAAGTGATTATTTCAGAAAGACCCAAAGATGTCTTTCCGAAATCATCGCATATTGATGCTACTCAGTTGCCCCTCGAAAAGACTCATGCCAACAATCCCTATTGGAGAAAAAATTGATTTCTCCATCGAAATAAAGAACGTCGATAAAGAAAGAATAGGAGAAACTCCAAAATGGAAAAATTTCACAGTTTCACAGGGAACCATTTCGCCCCTTTGTGAAATGGAAAAATTTCACAGTTTCACAGGGGACAATTTCACCCCTTTGTGAAATGGAAAAAAATCACAATTTTGCAGGGGGAATGCCCAAGAATTCATGACGCGTCCTTATTTCGGGGTGAACTTCACATGTCAACAAGACCCTTGTGACGCCTCTTGAAGAACAGTCAATTTGGCAAGACCAAATATATGTCCTTCCAACCTTCTGTATTTTGGACACTAAGGAAGCATGTGTATAGTTTCAAGGAGACATGAAGAATGTTTTACCAAAATGTAAATCTGAAGTATTCTAACTGATTATCTTTTAAAGCATTGCTCCATTTGAGTTCCTATGATAACATCAGTCCAGGGGACTAATGGTGAGCTGAAAATGTCAAGAGCACCTAATGTTAGTTAGTGATCTTTGGTGAGATTTCATGATTACTCAACATTTATAGATGATGATTTTATGTGGCAAGTGGTGGTTTCCTAAAATTCAAATATATAAAAATGATTACGTTGCTAAAGTTCCCTTTCACGAGTTGATGTTGATGTTGATACATATGTCTTTGACTATTTTGTTAGCATGGGCAGGTACTAGGTGTCAACTTCACCTAGCTCCACAGGTTTGAGCATGCCTAATTCCCAAATGGTGGTTACTTGGAGATGAATTATTGGCCAATTTCCCTAACCCTAGCCTTGTTGTTCTCAGTTGAGCGTGATTTATCTTTGATGATATTTGTATTACATCCGGCTGTCATCATATGGTAATGTTGATGACCTTGATCCTATATCGATACCTTGTAAAGAGTGTCTTTGTGTTTATATGATTTTAGTGGCATTTTTATTGAAATCATGACTTTATGTTTAAAATTAATAATATTACAATTTAATGGTTAATTTATATTAATTGAGTTTTAATAGATTATTACATAATTTTTGCATGAAGAAATAATGTTTGAATATTGTTTGGGGCACTTGGGAATAATTGGGGGTCAAAAAGGAAGTGATTGTTTACTTAATCTACAGTTTATCATTAAATTAAAATTTGTATCATAAATGCTTATTAATTATTTGAAAGAGATTATTTTGATATTTTGATATTTTAAAAAGAGCAAAATAGGGTGTATGTGTGCTCAATTTTATAGGCAACACATTATCAATATAAATTGGGCATTTGAGAATTAGAAATGTATTTTTATTACTTAGTTATTTTAAATGTTTTCAAAAAGTAAAGTGAGTGTCATTTTATAAAAGAGAAAAAGAGTTTATTATTTACTTAGTCAATTTTTGGAGTTTTGGAGAGCATGAAACCCTCTTGCGAAGGAAAAATGATTTGTTCATTGTGGGAGGAATTGGGGATTGAATTGCATGAGATTAGTTGTATTTGGACAGGAATGGGGAAAGGAAGTGGGTGCTATGTTTGTATGTTCTTTCATTGTATGTTTTCAAAGATTCATTCATTAGAAGTTTTGAATGGGAAAAGAGGTATTTTGTTTTCAAAGATTCATTCATTATAAGTTTTGGATGAGAAAATAGGTATTTTGTTGAATTTTTGTTTATGCTTCATTTTAAACATTTTAAAATCTTGGATTAGGATTGCTAGGATGTTGCTACCCTAGTTTACATTTCATTTCATTCGATTCGGTCTTATATATTTTATGGTGAGAATGTTTTACAAACTTCTCAAAATATGGGTTTATTATGCCCAATTTTTTAGGAAATGATGGAAATGTAAATTTTATGTTAAAATAGGGGTGTTGGGCGCTTTTAGAACCAAATGGTATCTATAGAATTTTAATTTTTCAAATTTTTAATTTTGGTCTAGTTTTGCTTGGGATTATTTTTTTTTTAAAGTAAAAAGAGGAATTTGGGTTTTTTGATTTCATATTATTATGTGGAATAATGGATATATATAATATAATTTCTTATTTGACTCAATTTGATTTTTTTTCAATTAGTTATGGCCAATTAAATATTTGGATTGACTGTGAATGGTGAAATAAAGCATTTAAGTTGCATTGTGTGTTGTATATTTTCAAAATCCAATGAAAATAATATATTGTGAAGTGGAATGATATATTTGACATGCCTATAATGATTCCTTGGTTGAGTTGATGTTTAACCCTTACCAACACGGATGTCAAAGAGTTTATGTTTTATGAATTTGAGAAAATTGAGAAGATGGAAACCATGTTTAATGAAACCTATGGTGAATGTTGCTTGGTGTTTATTCATGTATTTGTAATTGAGTTCAATTTTCTTGGATAGCATAGTGATCCTTGAGTATAGATGATAGGATCAGTTGGGAAGTGGCTCAAATGTGTCACCAAGTGTGAGTATGCACTTGATTGGTCATTGGGACTAATGAGAAACAAGTGGATAAGAGGCAATGAGATAAAATATTATGTATGGGAATGTATATGCGTTATAACATCCTTGAAAGATGGCTTGACTGGTGAGTTCCTTGTTTTCATGATAGGATCACCCATTTTGTGTGAGCTATTGGTGCCACATGCTAACACTTCCCCATTGTTTCCCTTGTCATTTAACCTCATTATAGATTGAGTAGCACCCTAAATATATTGCATTCTATGATTAGATGATGACTTCTTTATTCATCATGTGAATGGTGTGAGTTCTCTATGATTGGTGTGTGTAAGCCTCTTTTCCTGAGTGTTTTCTTGCTTGTTGTGTATGGTCTCTGTGTTACTCTCCTTAGCATGACGGGGCAGGCCTATGAGTTCCACATGGTCATGTGACGTAGCCAACCATTGTTGGGGACCATAGTTTCTACATCAACGTTGGCGTCAAATTCAACTTTAGACTTCATCTTCTTTCTCTCCTCTCTCCTTCACTTATTATATTTGGTTTATGTTATACCCTAAATATATATGTACTTAAGGAGGCATGTCCTATGCAATGTAATCTTGTAGAATAGATCATCCTTATGAAGGAAGTTTAAATGTATAAGGATGAAGTTTAAATGTATGAGTCAATGAGATAGTTAGTATTAGTTTACATGTGCTAGTGTTCTTACCAGATACACTTTTTAGTAGCTCTTTCCTATGAACTCTTATATATCTTAAGGTTATCATAGGTATACTTCAATTGGTATTCTAAAATTAACTTAGTGGTTCTTGTGTAGGCTGTAAGGGTGATTTAGTCATTTCCCGACGTAGAGCTAGTTGCATTTATATCGTACGTTGGATTCGGCATAGTTTTGTGCCTTAATTTCTTAGTGTTTGGCTGCGTTTGCAGATTGGTATCTGCAACTACATTAAAATATCTACAATAATCAACGCCTTTGATCTACAGAGTGGTGTCTCTACCTCTCTGGTCTGAGACTTTTTCAGTCTCAAGAAAATTTCCAACTTTAGATCGGTGTTTGTGTCCTATGAACCAACGTCCTCGCTCTTCGACATCTCCAACCTACAGTTCAGTGTCTTCGCCTCTCTAGACTGAGACACTACATTAAGAATGGTAGTCTTGGTGGATTGGTGCTTGTGTTCATCAATCGATATTTGCCAAATTTGGTGTCTCTGTCTACCCTGACGTCTGCGCTTTATTTGTGCCTTTAGCTTATTTTCATAGAGTGTAATTTTGGTGCTTATTTCTTTAATGATTGTTAGATGGTTCAATGCTCGGGTAAAGGAGAATTGCATGCTTAATCATCTTGGGAACATATTTCTATTGGTGTTTAAAAAGAATCTTTGTGTAGATATTTTTTGAGGATTGATTTAGTCTCCTCTATTGATATTTCTGATTTGGTATTGGATTGGCCTCTTGTAGCTCATTGGACATTGTCTGAACTCTTGTTGGGTGATCGTTAGAACATGATTGTTTTGTTCTAAGTGTGTTTCGGTTGTCTTGGAACCCTTGGAAGTACTTTTGAAATTCTATTTATACACAATCGTGTAACGATCGTCATGTTCATGTTTAGGTTTGTTATTTTGGTATGCATGTGACATGATATTATTAAAAAAATTATGCATATTTTACCATAGTTCTGAGGGTTCCTTGGCGGGGCATTACATTTTTTGTTTGGTTTCTTTTATTGTGGATTTTTTGGCCTTTTAAGTTGGATGCACAACTGATTTTTTATAGCCATTTTGGTTGTGTTTATGCTCGATTTAAGAATTTTTATTAGTTTCAGAGCATTTTTTATTTGGCAGAGCAATTTTTATACTTAGTAGTGAGGCTCACAAGCCAACCATCCTATTTCCACATGGGCCCTTACCATCCAAGCATTACCCAAGAACATCGTCATTTTTACTAGCCCTATCTGGGTATTTTGTTGCTGCCTCACCCTATCTAGGCTAATTTTTTATCATTTTAAAAGCAATGGTCATGCCAATGACCAAGGCCTATTCGAAAAAGGTGTCGCTTTGGCCCCTTGTTTTCTCTTGGGCTCCATATAGGTTTTTTATTTTAAGGATCATAACTTGGACATCTATTATTAGACTAATTTAATTCATATATCATTGAAAAGTCAATTCCTCCATTTTGTGTTGAAGGTTATGGTGTTGTCATTGATTGTGGAAATTTGATGTAGGAGCATCTTGGGTTCTTTGGAAATATTGTATCAACCAAAAATAATTTTGTTTTCAGTTGATCCTATTTTGCTAGTCTCTGTATTTTTCAGTGGCCTTTGATTTGGCTTACCTTTAGTTGCATACCTCGTGGCATGTTCTTCACATTGTGTTTGATCATCGTCTCGGTTTACACCTTGATATATTTCTTCTAAATGGAAATTTCTCTTATTTTGGCCCAGACCTATTTTTTCTTCATTTTTCATGGCCTAATGAATTTTTCCAATCTCACGAACCTTTTACTTGGAATGTGAACCTTCTTGGCATTTCATTCTATGTTCGTGGGGATGTGGTTGACGCATCTTATAGATCGCATGCTATATTTCATCTGAGGTAGATCCTTATGATTTGGTTCCTGACATATATTTTATATTATGTTTTCCTACCTTGGAGAATGTGATCGATCTTGGCCAACTTATTTATGATGTGAACGTCTATATATTGATGTATTGGATCTCTAGTTTAGAGGTAGAGATCTTAGATAGATAACCTCCTGAAGATTAGCATTGTAGATATTCACATATTTTAATATGTAATTACGCTTGTATGCATGGAATGTAAGCCTGCATCTTGCTAGCCAATTTAATGTAATCTCTTGAATCTGGATTAATGTGAACCATTGATCTTGCGTTCTCTATGTATCTTGTTGTTTGAGTTGTTTCCAGTAAGTGACTCTTTCTACAAGGATTAGACTGATTTCTTTGAGTTTCCTCATGTTCTTGGTTGCACCAAGTGGTATCAGAGCAAGTTTTTGATTATGTTGTGGTAGATCGTGTTTCTTGATCTTGCGAAGTCTTGAGTTGATTTGTTGTGGGGTGGCATAGTGAGGATCTAACCCACATTTACATAATACTTGTGTGAGGATGACTCGAAGAGGAAATGCTAGAGGTAGAAGGAGAGATGTAGATCTAGTTGTGTTGGATATGTTGAGACAAATTGCAGCTAGATTAGATTTTTTTGAAATGACCCAGAGAAGACGTTGACATATTGAAGATGTAAGTGATGAAGAGGAAGAAACAAATGAAGAAGTAGTCGAAGGAGGTGAAGTGAACCTGAACCTGAACTTGAACAAGGAGGTGATAGGTTTATAAAAGCCCTAACTAGAGTAAATGACAGAACGCATTACAATCCACCTGATTATAATGGCAAGTTGGATTCAGATGAATTACTTGATTGGATCACATAGATGGATAAGTACTTTGATTATGAAAGCATCGATGAAGATAAGAAGGTGAAAAATGCTTGCACGAAGTTGTGACAATATGCATCCTTATGTTGGGAACATTTGTAGACTGATCGACAAAGAAGAGGAAAAGAAAAGATAAAATCATGGGATAAGATAGTGAACAAATTGAAGGCCAAGTTCTTACCTGTTGATTACCAAGTAAGTTTATTTAGAAAGTTGCAAAAATTAAAGAAAAGAGATCTTAGTGTAAAGGAGTATACCGAAGAATTTTATAGATTGGATATCAAATCTGGTCATCCAGATGATGATGTTGAGAGGGTTTCAAGATACTTGAATGGTTTGAGGGAATCTATTCAAGATGAGATCAGTTTGGTTAAATTGCAAAGGGTAGAGGAAGATTATCAATATGCCCTAAAAGATGAGGAGAAATTCAACAAAAGAAATGAACAGAGACAAAGAGGAAGAGGTGAAAGATCCTAGAGGGGTAGATCTTTTAGAGGAAGTACATATTATTCAGATCATAACAAAGAAAAGAAAAAATTCAAGGAAGAGCACTCATACCAAAGGGATGACATAAATTTTCAAAGAGGAGGTTGATCAAGTAGTTACAAGAGATATAACAAAAGAGTGTTTAGAGGAACTTGTTTCAAATGTGGTGGTGAAGGACACTGAGCCATTGAATGTACTCAAGGAAGTTCAAACAAGAGAACTGAGAATAGTGGCAGAAATGCTTTTATTAAATAAGAATCTAGTGATCCATTGAATCAACCTAAAGAGGGAGAAGCCCTAATGGTGAGGAGATCCCTATGTCATGAAGAGAGGGATCAAGACTTGTTCTTGAGGAGGATTTTTTTCAAGACAAGATGCAAAATTAAAGGAAAGTGTTGCAAAGTACTCATTGATAGTCATAGTTCAGATAACTTAGATTCTAAAGAGTTGGTGGACAAGTTGAAGTTGCAGAGATTAAAACATCCAAAGCATTGTCAAATTGCATGGATAAGGAATGATCATAAGGTATTGATAAGTGAACAATGTTTGGTAAAATTAAAGATAGGATCTTATCATGATGAAGTTCTTTGAGATATTATGCTTATCCATGTGTGTCATAATCTTGTTGGTTAGACCATGGAAATACAATAGACAAGAATTACATGATGGTAGAATGAATAAGTATACTATTGTTGCAAACTAGATGAAACAAGTGTTGTTTTCTTTGAGAGAGACTCCTAAGAATGAAAATTGTACCAGTGTTAGATTTTTTTTGGTTGAAGGAAGGAAATTCTTGGATGGCTTAAAAAGTGATAGTATGTGTTATGCTTTGATTCCTAAGAAGTCTGATTTGGAATCTGAAGAAGAACAAATTAAGAAAGTGAAAGATTTGTTGACTGGGTATGAAGGCATGATCTCAGATAATGTGCCTGATGGATTAGCGCATGTGAGAATTATTAGTCATTGCATGGATCTAATCCCTGGATCTATTTTTCCAAACAAAACAACACACCGAATGACACCTGTAGAGAATGAGGATTTGAATAGACAAGTGCAAGAATTATTGAGGAAAGGTTTGATCAGAGAAAGTTTTATTCCTTGTGCAGTACTAGCAGTTTTAGCACCTAAGAAGAATGGAGAATGGAGGATGTGTACTGACTCTATAGATATTAATAGGATTACAGTGAAGTATAGGTTTCTTTTGCCTAGGATCGAAGATATAATGGATTTTTTTAGTGGAGCAAAGTATTTTACAAAGAGAGATTTGAAGAGTGGCTATCATCATATCAGAATCAGAGAAGGAGATCAGTGGAAGACTACATTCAAAACAAATGAAGGATTGTATGAATGGTTGGTGATGCCTTTTGGATTGGCTAATGCACTAATTACTTTCATGAAAGTAATGAATGTGGTATTGAAGAAATTATTGGGTAAGTTTGTGATTGTATATTTGGATGACATCCTAATTTTCAGTAAGGATAAGGAGGATTATTTGTTAAACCTAAGACAATTATTGCAAAGATTAAGGGTAGAGAAGTTGTTAATAAACATTAAGAAATGTTCTTTCATGAAGGACTAACTTGTTTACTTGGGTTTTGTGATATTTGTTGATGGTTTGAAGATGGATCTTGAGAAGGTTAGAAAAAATTTTGATTGGCCCACACCTGAAAGTGTTGGAGAGGCAAGATCATTTCATGCATTGGACAGTTTTTACTGAAAGTTTATCAGGAATTTCAGTTTGGTTTGTAGTCCTATGATAGAGACAATGAGAGGTGACAGAAAAGAGTTGAAGTGGACACATTGAGCAAATAAGATTTTTTAATTGTTGAAGCAAAAGGTGACTAAACAAGATGTGTTAGCTTTACCATATTTCAATAAAGTAGTTCAAGTAGACTGTGATGCAAGTGAGAATGCAATTGGAGTTGTGTTAACACAAGAAGGTAGGCCTATTGCTTATTTCAATGAGAATTTTAATGATGTGAAGAGAATATATTCAGTTTATGATCAAGAATTCTATGTCATAATACAAGCTTTCAAGAAGTGGAGACATTACTTCTTTCCTAAGGAATTTGTGTTGTATTTGAATAGTCAAGGTAAGTTGAATCAGATAAATATGAGATGGGTTGAATTCTTGCAGAGTTATACATTTGTGTTGAAGCATAGGAGTGGTAAATCAAATAAATTTTTTGTGCTTTGAGTAGAAGAAGGAACTTACTGACAACGATGAGAAGTGAAGTATTGGGATTTGAGGAGTTGAAGACTTTGTATGAGGATGACCTTGATTTTGTAGAACCTTGAAAATCTTGTAGAGAACCTGTTGTAACATACCAAAGAAAATGGTTGGATTATTCCATTCAGGAAGGTATTTTATTCAGAGGAATTGAGTTGTGTATACCTAGAAGTTCTATAAGGGATAATTTAATTAAGGAAAAGCATTATGGAGGATTTTCTGGACATTTTGGAATTGATAAGATAGTGGTTTTGCTGAGTGAGAATTATTTTTGGCCTCAGATTCTTAAGGATGTAAAGAAATTTGTTCATAATTATAAAAAATTTCAAGATGCTAAGGGAAGTAGTCAGAATACTAGATTGTATAGACCTTTGACAATACTGGATTCTATACACCTTTGAAGATTAACATTGTCTAATAATCTCATATTTCAATCTGTAATTAGGCCTTTATGCCTGGAATCTAAGCATGCATGTTGCTAGCCAATTTGATATAATCTCTTGGATCTGGATTAATGTGAACATTGATCTTGTGTTCTCTTTGTATCTTGTTGTTATTTGAGTTGTTTCCATTGAGTGACTCTTACTGCAAGGATTGGACTGACTTCTTTGAGGTTGCAAGGATTGGACTGACTCTTGAGGTTTGAGTATGTTTTGGTGTCATTAATACTTGCATTTGTATGATAATGATTGATGGGTTTAGAAATATATGGATTTTTGATAATCGTGTGTTAGTTTTTATGATGTTTTAATAAACTTTACCAAGACCTTTCATGCTTAAACATGTGTTGATATAATTTTAATGATACCTAATATATAATATTATGGTATATGATATGATAGATGGATTTTGTGTGATGTGATGGTTAATTTTAATTATATGATATTTTGGATGAAAATGAAATGTATGTCTACTTGCCTTGTATTATTGACTAACATGCAACCTTGTGGAGGGATTCACTCATTTTAAATTAGAGGACAATTATTCTATCATAATTATGAGGGAGTCAAATAATGAACGATGGGAGTAGTCCCACCGAAATGGATTTCCTTTGCTACTCTAGTGTACATAATGAATGGAAACTTTATGGGACTACTAGTATTTTTCACCAAATGTCAATATTGTTCCTATAAATTAATGTGATTTATAGTGAGGAGTTTGAATCCTATTTTAAGTGAATTCTTATAGTTCACTTAATAGTTTTTTATTTGTATAAATAAGTCATATCTTTCTAAAATACTGACATGCGTAAGTAGGATCTAATAGCATTGATGACCACTACTTTTGAGATTTTTTATGAAAAATACGTTGGTCTTAGGATAGGTGGTTCAAATTGTTATTAGACTAATTCTAGATTATATTTATTAATATAGATCTATGTCATTGTAATTTCCAACATCTTCTCAAAAACATTGAATGATCATTATCAATTGAGTTAAGGTCTATGCTATTTGAGGTTACAACCCCTCAAGAAAGGGCCACTTGAACTAAAGTAATCCTCTAGTTAAGATGGATTAGTTAGTACTTTCATTGATTATCTTACATTATAGTTAGTTATGATTTTTTAGTTGATAGTTCATTAATATTATCTTTTTTAATTTATAGTAAATGATTAATTATGTTGTTAAATTAATTACATGTTTCATCAATATGTAAGTTGTTGTTAATTTACAAGTTTTTTTACACACAACCACCATTGATTGGTTAAACCCACAACCACTGTTGTGTTAATTAGGTTGGTGCTAGATTTCTTTATGTTGTTATTTCATGATTTCTAGTATTTTTTATTTCCATGAAGTAGGAGCTAGGAATACTTTATTGCACATACAGTGTGAGTACCATCCAAGTATATACATCCCTACCTGATGATTAAATGAGCCTCCTTTAGAATAAAAGGTAACTTAATAGAGGATTAGTTTCCTCGATAGGATCATGCATTGATTTGGCTACACCAACTAATGGTTCATAATGGAGACCAAACATTTTTGGCATTGTTGTCAAGGATGGCGCTTATGCTTAGGATTTCTAGCATTGATTCAATTTATTGTTATTTGATTTCATAGTATATGTGTTTTGTTTTAAAGCATTAAAATTTAGTTAGAAAAATCTCTATTCACAAACATTCTACTATTAAGCCTAGGAATATAGTTTATAAGCTCATAATACATATGACATATAGTGATAGAGAGATGCATTAGGAATATTTCTCCCCTCTACTAAATTAAAAGATATACTAGCTACACTTACTAACCTAATAGACCATTTCACCCTGATAAAAGAAGTACAGGAAGAAGACATGGAAATAGGAGAAGGAGACCCTTCTAGGGACCCTAAGCAAGAAGAGCCTTCAGACAGCTCTGAACATACAAAATAAAAAATCAAGATAGCTCACGAAGAATTAGACAATCCATGATACCTTGTCACCTTTGTGCTCCCTATATCAGATCAAGAAATATTTGTTTCCCTCGAGAATACCCCCATCCACTTTTCCTAAATTCTATGGTTTAGTTACAAAATAACCTGATACTTTCTTATTTGAATTTGAAGTTATCTATTAGAGCTATGACTATACCACTAATGCTTGTAGACTTAAGCTCTTCCCGACTACCTTGAAAGATTTTGCTTTGAAATGGTTTATGAGCCTTGGCAGAAATGTCATTGATAGTTGGGTAACAATGAAGGTAAAATTATTTAAAAATTATTAGGATTATTTTAGAGGTGGAGATTGAATAAAATAATACATCGTTAGGATGGCTCATAAGGAAGAAGAGCCTTCGGAAGAATATATGTAGAGATTTTAGTTTTCTTTTAATAAATCTCCACAAAATTCACATTCTTCTTATTCTCTTAAGTTGGTTTTCTTGAGGTGAGTCAATGATTATTGTATTGATGCATTAAACCTAATGGTAGGTGGAGATAAGACTCACAAAACCCATAAATATATAAGAAAGGTGGTTAGGAATTATTCAAGATCAATGTTGAAAAAGAATAGTGTTGGAAATGAGATGAGTAACTAAGAGGGGAGGGGTGAATTAGTTACTCCAAAACAAATCCCTTGTCCCTTCGATGTTACTCGCTCAATTAAGATATTCTTAGATGTAACTCGGGTGTCAAAGCAATCTTTATAATATCCAATATAATTATACTTTAGTGATTAAGTGCATAAACATAAAGCATGAAAAAAATAACATATACACAGGTGACACCAAGATTTAACGTGGAAACCCAATATGGGAAAAACCACCAATGTAACTAGTTTTTTTTTTTCACTCTTCTGAAGTGAGCCCTGTTAGGAGCCAACCCTGTTAAAGGTTACAAAACACACTGTTAGGTGTGACCCTGTTAGAGGATTTAAATCACCCTATGAGGGGTGTCCTTGTTAGAGGTATTCAACACTTCAACATAGAAATGCTACCTTGTGAGAGGATTTACAAAAATACTGTTAAGTCTACTCTGTTAAGAGATTTTAGATCACTGCTACAATTGTTAGAAAGTAACAATGAATTGACTTGTATGTGTAAGCAATTGTCTTTGTTGATTCAGATCTTTGTTTTGATTATAACTGGATTCTTGCTGATCAAATATTCTATTGCAGCTCCGAGTGTTTTGTACTCAATCAGAATCCCATCTGATTTCGCCTTCACTCTTCATATCACAGAATTCCACACTTCTCCTTGTCTTCAACTTTTCACTATTTCTCTCTTATTCAATCCAAGCTTGACCTTTCATATATATGATAAGCCCTACCAAGTCAGCTTGAATACACTTCTAAATAAGTAATAAATCACAATTCAGTCGGCCTCATATAACCAATTAATTATAGAATGTAAACCACTATTAGTCTGTTGACACTGAATAATCAACTCGGTTAATACTAAGTTTCTTTAATGCCCGACCATGACTGAAATGCCCGAGTGACTCGATCAACACTAAACATCTTCAATACCTAACTGATCTCGGTCAACACTGAAAAACTCTTTCTATTCACCAACTGTGCTCGGTCTGGATGTAGACATTTGTGTAACATCACTACATAAGTGTATATACATGTGTAACATCAATGACAATACACAATTGAATAATTGTCTTCAACAAATAGAACTCAACTTCTTCCTACTTCTAAATATTCAAATGGTGCCTCTCATGTGGAACTTGGTAATCTATTGTCAAACATGAAGGATGGTATAATTATCCATTTGGCTACGCAACCAGATACATTGCATATCAAAAAGAAGAAAGATGAGGCTGATGTTGTGCTTATTGAATATTGTCCACATTGTTGAGAAAAGAAATCATCTTGCAAATGCAAGAAAGTAGATACTATATATGACGATAAGTTCTCATGCCTATAATTGTATATGGTGGAGGATGATGAGTGAAAAGTGTTCTATATTTCTCAATAGAACCTTGGAAGCACAGATAAGGTATTCCTCTAGATTCATTATCCTATGGTAGCATTTTTCTTGGATTCAATAAAACTACTACAAGATGGAATACTCAATCATGGGGATCCACAGACCAAACATGCCAGGGTAGTTCCAACTCTAATTGAGCACCACAGTAAGGGGAATGGCCTTAGACATCTCATTCCTTAAGTACCTAATTATAGTAATTGGAAAGAATCACAGAATACATGGTCATAGCCATGCAGGAAAAATCAACAATGACCACCATCTAATATGGCTTACCCATAACTACAAGATAATTTGAATCTGCAACGTGCTCTCATTCCTAATATAGTTCCTCAACAACAAGCCATAGTGTCAAGCTAAAACCCACCTGCCTCCACATAGCCAAGAGCCCCACATTTATTTACTCAATCTACACCCAATTATAACAATAAGCTTTTTCAACAAGCTTATTCTCATGATGTCACATAATACCCAACCTAAATGGTTTAGATTAGTGATGTCCATCTCCATTCAAGAAAGACTCCTTCTGGATCTACTACTCATAATTACTAAAATATATGATGATGAGCCAGTAGTAGACATCACTAGCCAAGTAAAATAAGAGTCAATCCCTATCCATGATATTTTAACCAAGGATCCTCCATTTCCAAGACAACTAGATACTAAAAATTATCATCTAGAATCGATATTTAACTTGATAGGGTAGCTAAAAGATATATCAGTTAAAATACCGCACATCCAATCTATCAAGAATGTTCCCATTGACACCAAGGCTATTAGATTTTTTTCTTAAAAATTCAGGTAAGAAACGACAAGATCTACAAACCATTCATGTTATAGGCCAATTGGACAATATCGTGCTTGGTACCCTAGATGTTCCAAAGTACATAGACCCTAGTATCCTAGTTTCGAATGTACACATCAATGCTACTCTAATAAAAAACCCTAATTAATTTAGGATAAGTCCTCTATATCATGACTAAGGATACAATGAATACTCTACTACTATTGAATTTAAGGTTGACCCCAACTATTTTACAATCGGCTAATACGTCTACTATTAAGCCAACAATAGTGATTGAGGACTTGATTATCACTATAGATTCATGGGAATATCCTATGTAATTCATTATTTTATATCCTAAATCTGCTTTAGGGGGATATCCCCTAATTCTAGGAAGGTTATGGCTGGTTATAGTGGATGCCTTCATTGGTTGTTGATCTGATAACATGACAAAATCTAATGGGAATGCAACCAAGAAGTTAGTCCTCTACCTGCTAGCTCAACCTCATGCTAATAATGAATAAATTATTTGTCCCTTGATGGAAGGAGAATAATAACACTGCCTTCTTACATTGATGATGACATAGAGGAGTCCAATGCTTGATAGTCAAGATAAAGATGATATTCTTGCTCACATTGTCCAAAATTCCTATGTATTAGATCCAGAGGAGGAGGAGTTTGTTAGTTGTTTGACTTTCCCACTTCATAGCTTATTTTCTAATAATGATTACATGAAGCAACTATGATTTATGATCCATTGTCCACCAATTGTAGCCTCAATATTATTGGATAAGATGTTTCTTTTGTTTTTGAAGCCTCCATTTCTGTAGAAGTTACTGTAGGAGAGACATTGAATATCAATATAGAGTTGACTACTGCACAACACTCAAATCTTCTTCACATGCTGCAAAATCATACTTGTTTTGTATGGGAATATAGAGAAATGAAATGAATAGACCCAAGTTTGTGCATGCATCAAATATACATAAATGAAGAATGAAGAATAGTAAGATAACCCAGTGGTGAATGAACCCAACATTAATAGACATAGTAAACACTAAATTGTAGAAGTTATTGGATGTAGGGTTCATTTACCCCATCTCTAACAATAAAAGGGTACCACCTATAGTTATAGTGCCAAATAAAGGAGTTAAGTGTAGAGTTTGTGTTGATTATAGAGAGATAAATACAACTAGTATGAAGGACAATTTTTCACTGTCATTCATAAATAAAATTCTTGATTCACTCTCAAGAAAAAGGTATTTTTCCTTCCTAGATAGATTTAGTGGTTACAATAAAATTAATATAGCTATTTAAGATCAAGATAAAACCACATTCACATACCTGTGGGGAACATATGCCAAGCTATTCAATTTTACAATTTGGATTATGTAATGCCTTAGATACATTTTAAAGAGTTGTTCTTAGCCTATTTTCTGATTTTACAACATATGGTAATTCATATGATGAAGCATTAGATAACTTGGAGAAGGTACTACAAATATGACAAGACAATAATCTTTCCTAAAGCCATGAGAAGTGTTTTATGATGATGGAGGAAGATATTTTTCTTTGGAATTTTATCTCATCTCAAGGGATAAAATTTGGTCTTGCTAAAGTATAAATCATTCAAGACTTACCAATACCACAAAAGTAGTGAGATGTCTAGAGCTTCCTCAACCATGTAGGTTATTACAGGGGTTTTATCATGGATTTTCATAATATAGCAGCTCTTTTGTATACATTGTTGACGAAGGATTCTAAATTTTAATTGTCTAATGATTGCTAGAAATCATTTCCATCACTCGAATGGACTTTAACTCAATCATTGGTGTTTTGGGAACCTAATTGGAATTTCCACTCTACTTATACACTAATGCATCTAATTTTGCAATAGGATCTAATTTGGGACAAAATGAAGGTAATCTAGAGTATGTTATCTATTATATTAGTAAATATTTGTCAAGGGATAAGGTAAATTATACTGTCACAAAGAAATAAATGTTTGTTTTCATATATGTTATTAATAAGTTTTGACACTATATTTTAGGCTATCCTATTTTTATTCATACTGACCATGCATCCATTAAATATCCTATGAATAAACCAATATTCAATGTTCATTTGGTTAGATGGCTCTTGTTGTTATAAGACTTTGATATTACAATTGTATAAAAACTAGGAAAAGCCAATGTGGTAGCAGACTTTCTCTCTAGACTATGAAATTCATTAGATGATCTAGTCATAGATGATTCATTTTCTGATGAACATTTATTTTCTCTTACTGATTATGATCCATAGTATGTATATATAGCCAACTATTTAGTAATAGGGTACACTCTTCTACATCTCTCACCCAAGGAGAAGAATTAGTTAGTCTATCACACCTTTTGTTATTCCTAGATAACAAGCTATTTGGTTTATGTTGGACCTGATCATGTTATAAGACAATGTCTCTAAGAGGATGAAATATTTGATATTTTGAAAGAATATCATGATGAACCTCGTAGAGGCCATTTTGCAGCCAAATGGGAAGATATAAAGATTCTCAATACAGGGTATTACTAGCCAACCCTACACAATACAGTATACAAGGGGATGAGATAGATGCTAAAGGATGGGAATACCTACAAAGAGTGATGAGATGCCTTTGTGGGCATAGTTGGTGGTTTAACCATTTCTCAAATGGTCTCTTGACTTCATTGGACCTATAGAGCCAAATTCAAATAGGAAATCTTATTTTACGGTATCTATTGACTATTTGACTTAATGGGTCAAAATTAAGGCTTTAAAAAATGCTAGGGACACTAAATTAGTTGATTTTGTATATGAAGAAATATTTCCTAAATATGGTGTGTCGGAATAATGGAATGGTGTGTACTGAGAGGGGAGGGGTGAATCAGTACCCTTAAACCTTTTTATCAATTAAACTACATCCTTTAGTAATCAATTCCTTGCATTACTGACCATATCTGTTATTCTATATTTGTCTATGTAATATCAATTCATAAACTCAATTTTCATGTAAACATTCATAGAAACATTCATGAAATGTAATGACACATGACACAAGATTTGGTAATGCAGAAAACCCATGTTAGAAGGTAAAAACTCCGATGGGGATGAAACCCACAAAACTTCACTATCTACAGAATGGAAGGGGTCGGTTAAGGCTTACAAGTTTGATCACTTCTGATGATCTTACCCTGTTAGGAGTAATGTTTTTAGACTGGTTAAGGTCTACTCTGTTAAGAGATTTAGAAACACTATTTAGTGTGCACTCAATTAAGAGATTTACAAAGGATTGTTAAATCCACCTTCTTAAAGGATTTCTTCTATTTGCTACACTTGTTAGAATGCAGTCAAAAATACTTGTTGACCTGAAGATATGCAATCATGAATTGCTGAATATAGATCCTTTAAGTTCATAATATGGTGTATCACCTATAGTGATTAATTAATACCTATGTTCTTCTCGGTAGCCTTGAATCTGGTTCTTGGTAACCGATTTCATCTTTTGTTGTCCTTCTGCATAAAACTCTCAGTCTGATCCATAGATGTGCTCCTCAGCTACAATCATCATCACATCACCTTGTTTTGATTGATTACACATCTATTTATACAATGAACTGACCTAAATAGGTTTCACGCTTTTCAAAGATAACTCTATGATCAAAGGTTTACAAGTTGACCTTGATCTCCTAGTTTGCATGTTTACAATCAGTTAGACCGATTAAAACAATTAAATTTTCTTTGCTTGTCCCTCAAGAAATGGTTTTAAAGATATGCTTTAAAGCTAAATATAAAACTTAAGTGTTTTATCTGACGTGTAATTCAGATCCACATTTCTCATAATAAAATTGTCTCTTGGTAGACTGTGCTCATTTTTCTCTGTAGTCTTTCCTCGGTGATGTCTCTGTAGACATTCTTCTTCTCGGTTTTCTCTGTCGACTGACTGTTGATGTTCACTATGAACTTGTCTGTCAGGTTCCTCTATGAACTGTGTCTTAGGTTTACACTATTAACTACTTTGTCGGGTTGCTCTTTAGGTTGTGTCATCAGTTTACCTTGTAACCTGTCATGTTGGTGAAAACTAGTTTCGGTGACCACTTTGCACTGTTGTGTCGGGTTGCACTGTAAACTATTTTTTGGTGACCATGTTACCAACAGTTCCAAAACTATTTCCTTTGTATACTAATGGAAAAATATGATCATCAATCTCCCCCTTTGACATTAGTATCAAAAATTGATATGTGTAAAACTAAAATGTTTAGTATATACACCATGTGTTTACCTTGTCAATATGACTCCCCCTATGTGCATGCCTTGGTATATGTACATGTATATATACTTTCCTTTATACAAATATTTCCCCCTTATTACACCAAATCATTTCCCCTTGTATCATATCAATTCCTCCTTTTATCATATCATATCAATTCTGCCTTTTTTTATAATAATGACAAAGGTGTCATACTTACAATTTGTCAAAAATGTGGGAATGAGATGTTTGAATGTCATCCATTTGTTTCTCCCATTGTTATCTTAAGTAGTCAAGGGTCATGATCTCCAAGGTGATTCTTGCATGCATATCATATATGCTTTCAGTTACAGACATTTATGGGATGGCAATCAATTTTCTTGTCGTTGTCATATGTTGTTGCAGTAATGTGAGGTTTGGTAGAAGTAGAGCCTGGAGCTCGATTACCTCATCTCTAAATTTGAAATTTGCCTCTAGAATCTGAAGTCTCAACCTTTTAGCTTCAATTATATTTACATAATACAACTTAAATGCATTGCCAATGGTTGTAAGACCCTGCGCACTAGCATTTAGATCTGCATCTATCTTTGCAATCTTTTCACTATTATCCTTAGTGAATTGCTCTATTGTGCATAACTTTTGAACTAAGGTTATATCTTATGAAATGATTGGTTCCATTGTATTAACTATTTCAGATAGCTTTACCTTGTTCTCGGCCACTTCTTGGCTAATTTTATCTGTTAACTTGTATTGGTACTTATGCTCTGCACGTTCTTATATTGCCTTCTCTACATCTACATTTTGTGATGTAATGGCTTTGGTAAGAAGTGCTAATTGATCAAGTATAGGAGCATTTTGATCAATGTCAGTATTAGGTACAATCTACAATAATATATCCTTTTTTATTTCTAGTACCTGAGTGTCCTTTGTCTCCTTTTTGAGCTTATCTCAGATAGCTTTCCTTTTACAAAGTTCTGCATACTTTGTAAGTGACTCTAGATCCTATGTCCTCGAATCACAGGAAGGTATTTCTATTATCTCATCCAATGTAACTGGATTCTTATTCTTTTTCTTCTTCTTCTTTGAAAGAGAAGTGGAGTCACCTGTATGCAGTACCATAGCAAATTCCTTTTCTTGGTCTGATGTACTTGGTGAAGTCTTTGGAGTAGGTGTGTCTTTATCCTATTGCTTAGTATTTACCTGTCGGTTGGTAGTGGATGCCTCCTCATCAACCTTATCTTTATCTGCAGCTTATCCTTCAGTAACCTTAGGAGTGGCATCACCTTGCTTCTCTTCTTTACCTTTATCTTTCTTCTCTCCATATTTTTCTTTATGTTCTTCACTTGTGTTTTCTGCTCCTCTTCACCCTTATCCTCGGGTATACTTGCATCATGGTTGGGTGACATCTCCTTTTCTGAGATGATATTGATATCTTGTATCAATAATGGCATTTTTCCTGGTATATTAACCTATGTAGCATCCATTTTTGTGTCTTGTTCCTTTATTTTCTCGGTGGCACTAGTGATATCTTCATATGCATTTACCTCATCGGTAGGGTCTTCAGTGATATCTATTATTGTCACATCTTGGATTGTGAAATATGTTGTGTCCTTTAATGATTGAAAAAACTGTGGTATTTCATCTATGGCCTTGTTTTCCTGTTTTGTCGGATCAATTGGGCTGACATCCTTAGCATCATTTATTAGGATGTGTTCAGAGCTTGGTGTTGCCTCTTTCTCTTCATTGTGAGGATTCTCGGTAAGTGATAATACTCTCTCGGGGCTTGAATCCTCTGTATGTGGATGGAGTATTTTTCTCCAAGTATCATCACTTTCTTTGTCAAGTTCATTCAAGCTTCCCTATAGTACTTTGTAGGCTCTCAATTTTTCCCAGAACTTCTTTGAATGTAACTTCATCATTTCTTCAATTTCTTCCATCTTTGATTCGGGTGGCATAATAGAAACAAGGGATCTTTCCCTTATCTCTTTTTCGGATTTTAGTGCATATGTACACCTTGATGATAACATGTCTAGAAGTTCTTGTGGAATCATCTTATCAAACTATATAGGTATATATTTGAATATACATATTACCTGGATGATGGCTTCTTCTATCTTAATCTAATCCTCGAGATTCAAAGTTAACCATTGTCTAAACTTAGGCTCAGATTTGTACCTGACCTGATGATTGATTTGGTAATCTCATCAATTGTGGTAGGAATTTTATTCTTTATAGGTTATTCATCTCATTCAGTGTATTCCTTATCTTCCTTGATTCGGATTAATCTCCTTCTACTCTTTGGTTCTAAAGTTTTCCCAATTTGAGGCTTTCTTTTATAAGTACTCACTTGTCCTTTCTTGATTGGAGGTGAGTCTGATTTTGCAGTTTGATTCCTTATTCTTGATGCAGCAGTTGTTCTTGGCTTCTTTGGGGGTGGTGCATCAGACTCTATTGACTCAGAGTCACTCACTTGTTCACCTTCACCGACAGGTGACTATCCCTCGGGTGTCTTCTGTTTGTTCTGCTTCTTCCTCATTTACCAACAACTTCTTTTCAAGTGTCTTTACCATTTTGGTTTTCTTTCTGTCTATCTTTTTAACAACTAATCATGTTTTGATTCTAGCCTTAGCTTCTTCATATGTGCCAAATCTTGGTAAATATTTATCTAGTGGCTCATTCAACAATGCTTCAATAGCATTTTTTGCCTGATCTATGTTTATTTCATAGTCAAGTGGTGCTAACCGTGTTGTCCTTGGTACAAATGGTTTGATCAAAGTTGTGTCGGTGTCCACCATGAAACAAATGTCATCTTTATATTTATCTACCATTTTTTTTGGTATCCTCATCCTTTCTTGCATTCTGTCCTTGAATACAATGAAATATCCACGACTCATGTAAATTTGTCCCCTAGTGACTTAATAAATTCACTGATTTGAATTATCACTGGTCGGGTAGTGTCCCAATTGACATTACCGACAAATGGGAAAAAGTATTGAAAGTAGAAAAATATGCACATGAGGAGTGAACTGAACTTACATGAATTAGACCTTGCTGATATAATGGTCCTCAGTTTCTCCTCTAATTGCTTCAGTAGAAGCTCGGATAGATCCAGTTGTAGACCCTTATTTACAATCTTATGGGTGGTGTCAACAACTCCACTTTCTATGTTGTTTAACCGGCTGGCTTGGATATCTTGTATCCCATTACACATGCGCCGAACTTCAGTTATGGATTGGTGATAGATTTTACCTTCAATCCTCTGCCATCCCATACTACACCTATCATATTTTCTATGTTGGGGTGAGGAGGATGTTTTAGTGCCTTTTCCTTGTCGATTACTAGATAACCGGTTACAGCGTGTATAACATCCTTAGTGATATGTTTTGGCTCATCCAGCCACATCTTTCGATCATGTACCTGGCTAAGAACAATTTAGATCCATTCATTCTTGAAACCCTTCAGGAACATTAGGGCATTAATCATCCCTTTCACTTCGATGTGTTTATGTTCGTCCTTGATGGTTCTGTCTGTGCAAAGCTTCTTGTAAGCTTCCTTAACATCCAAATCTCAAATTTTTTCAACTTTTCAATGGATGTAGGCTTGGACATCCTCGATTAAAAAAACCCTAGGTGGTATGCTTGAGAATGCACCAGTGTCATTGGGTTGTGAAGCAACTTTTGGACAAAATTTATACTTAGGTTCCTCACACTAATTATATTAACTTTCTTATCTTTTGCATTCTTGATCTTGGAGATGCGAGATGTGGTTACCATAGTTTTCTAAAAATTAGGGCTTTTCCCGCAAATAAATTGTGAGTTTTGGTTGGTCTTAGTTACTTACTTAATGTTGTATATGCTATGGATCTGTCTGAATGTCGTGAGTTTGCTTGTGAGCCACTCTACAATCGGGTTGTTGCTCTTTGCTTTGTTTCGGTCTTCTCTTTGTTCGTAATCGCATGGTGAATAATGATCTCTTTTGTCACCCTTTTATGGACGATGCCCTAAGTGGTGTAATAAATGCTTCACCCACTTCTCAATGTTTGAAGATAGAGTCTCTCGGGGAACACACTAACTTCATTTTCGGTGAAAATGGGATGCTCGAGGCAAGTGTCAACTCAATTGACCTTTCACACGTTTACTGACAAAGCTCAGTATATGGCGAAGACTACATTGTCTTTTTACATGATTACCGATGATGCTCGGTTTACACTAGCAACTTGGCTTTTATATGTTCACCGACGATTCTTGGTTGTATTGATCGACGAGATTGGATTCACAGATTCATAATAAGTAATACCATAGTGCATCTTTATTCATGCTAGTTTGGCATATTATCAATGTATAATGGAATTGATGTAAAATATAACTTGGTATAGTGTAGTTCCATACTTACTTGTTCTACTTAAGTGGGGGTGGTGATATCACCAGATCCATTGGATAAGGTGTCACTAATTGCATTTCTTGTTCCAGCATCATTTGTGTTTGTAGCTTTCCTCCACATTTTGTTTCTCATCTTCCTGATGTCTTCAATGGTATTGTCATTGGCAAAGTGCTTGTCTTTGTCACTTGGTCTTTGCAGTCCTTGCTTAGATGACCGACCATATGATAATGTAAGCATGAAATCCCGGGGATAGTCCAGCTTCTAGACCTTCTCATCCATTTTCTCATGCATTTTGCTTCTATGTGTCCATATCTACCACATGATGTGCAGTTTGCCCATGTATTGTAATCCCAAACATACGAGTTACCGACTCTTCTCAATTGATAATCATTATCTTGTTCTTTTGGCTTCCATGCTTTCTTTTTCTTCTTCTTGCATTCATGAGATGTGTGCCCATGAATTTTTCAAGTAGGACAATATTTTCCCATGTAGGATTCCTTCCTCGGTTGTTTCACCTTAGATTTACATTCATATGCTTTATGTCCATGCTTGTTGTAGTTATAACAATTTCCTATGAATGTAGATGTGGATTTAGGAATACCTTTAGCTTTGATACTGCAAAAATTTGAAGTGCCGCTTGGTTTTCCACAGTGATTGCATGACTACTTCCTTGGTCTTGGATTTGTGTAGACATATTTGTGATCAGATTGATTTGATGATTCTCCATGCTCGGTATACCCTAGTCTAGTATTGTTGTTGACTCTTATTTTTACACTTGTTGCATGGTATCTCTTTGCATTTGTCTCTTCCTTGACCTCATAGGAGTTGTAACCTCTTTGGCTTGGACTGGGTGTTGCTTGTGGGATATATCCTTGTTGTTAAAGGTGCTTTATCCTTGTTACTCTTTTCCCTAGGACATAAAAATAGTCATATTTTTTCATCTTACGGGGGGCATATATGGCCTCCTTATTGAAAGCATTCTGATTACTTCAAGCATTTCAGTTAGAGTACACTATCATAATATAATTTGCTAGGGCCAGATCACTCTCCTTTATACATTTTTTTTGGATTCCCTTGGATACAATGCTTTCCTTGGTTATCCTTAGGATTGGTTGAACTAGCATAACACAACTTTCTAGCCCATTTGACCTCTCCTTTGTATACATTTTAAGGATTGGTTGACTTGCATAACACAATTTGCTAGATCATTTCCCCCCTTTTCTCTTTTCCTTCTCTCTCATAGATCACCTAGCACAACACAAATGACTAGCCTGTGTTATCTGTGGTGCCTTATTCTCTTCTCCATGATTCCATAGCATAACACACTTTGATAGTGGATTGGATCATGGAGTCTTTTATTATCTTTGGTGCATGCTCTTTCTCTTTCCATGTGACCACTTGTACTTTTGCAATAGCTTTCCGAGCATGATGCTAGTAGTTGAGACATCTTCCTTATAAACACCTCTTCAACTAGTTGACTTGGAATCTTATTAAGCTTACAGAACTGAAAACAAATTCACTCTCTTGTCCTAGCTGAGTCTGACTCTTGCATCAAAGCTCAATGGGGTTCAGAAGAAAAAGACCTCCGAAATGTCTCTTCATTGCATATTTAGAGATTCCTTGATGAACCCTTTCAGTTCAAATTTTGTAATTGTTTCCTGGAAAGAATCAGTTAAGAATAATAAGATAATGAAGCCTTTTCACATCTTGTGCATATAATATTTAAAATTATCTCATTAATTATGTCATGTTTGTTTCCTCTAATTGGGTTTGCGATACTTGCCACTTGAATTGTGACTAATTTGCTCCAACTGCATGATTTGTTGAATATAATTCCACAAAAATTTAACTCATCCCTTCATATCTTTTAGATCTTCTAAATTATGATGATTTTATTTTCCTTTTTTTTCAATTCCCATCCCTTGGATCTTTTACTGTACTGAAGCTTATTTAGGAAATTGAAAAGAATATTATCATTTCATCTTTTGAGGCATGAAATGAATGAAATGAGTGATTTATCTTCTCTGCAAGGTTTAAGTTTCTCCCCTGTCTATGCGGAATATTTACTACTGATATTGCATTGTACTTATCCCTTTGAAAGGAAGGATCTCTGTGGGATATGAATTCATGATGATAACGATGAAGACATATTCTTATTATTTTTTGCATGATGATCTCCACCAGTTTGGGTATTCCTCGTATATACGACACATACAAACATGTCGTTATTTGGAAAACCTATGATACATTCACCGACATACTAATAATCTCAATCTTCATTGTTTTTATTATTTAGATGAGGCAAATACGTAAAAAGAACAGTCTCTTGGACTTCATTTTCAGATGTACATTATGTTGCGATATTGGGTTGATTCTTTCCTAAACTGATTTCTGATTCTTTCTTAAATCAATACTCTTATTCTTTCCTAAACTAATTTCTGATTCTTTCCTAAATCAATGAGGCAAGCAGCTTGATTGTAGGATCTAGAATATGTATATGTACCTGTACAGTTTCATAGTAAATTGAGTGAATAAAAATATTCTTCTCAATTTATGATTTTGAGTTGGTATTAGAGCTATGGCTGATTTAGATTCAGAAGTATTTGAGACCAAATCGGCCAAATCTACTCCTATTATTATTCAATCTGAAGGTTCATCATTCAAGGAAGGGATTGTACTCGATGAAACAAACTAGGATTTGTGGTCTCAAATCATGGAGATGCATATTGCTGAGAAGGAGAAACTCTCTTTCATTCATGGTAATTCACAGCCACCTACCGAGAATGATGATGGATATGAGAAGTGGTATGCAGACAATCAAAAGGTCAAGAGATGGCTGTTGATATCTATGTCCCCAAAAATTATGAAGCGATACATTCGCTTACCCACCGCTCAAGATATTTGGAAAGCTCTTTCTAAGGCTTTTTATGATGGAGCAGATGAATTGCAGGTGTTTGTATTGAATCAGAGGGATTTCTCAGCCAAACTGAATGGCAAAACACTCTTTGTGTATTATGGAGAATTAACCAAGATTTTTGGTGAGCTGGATCATCGTGATAAGGTGATCATGGAAAGTGAGAGCGATGTTGAATCTTACTGAAAATCAGTTCAGCGACAAAGGGTGCATATTTTTCTTGCTAGATTAGATGGTGACTTCGAACAAGTCCGTGGTGAAATTTTGAGAAAGGATCCTATCCCCGAATTAGAAGCATGTTATGCATTGGTTCGCCGTGAATCTATTCGATGCACAACGATGATTGGAGAACCAGAAAAGACTGAAGCTTCAGCCATGGTGACTCAAAATCGGTCTAATCAGAACCGGCCTTCTCAAATCCTGCCTAAGATCACTAATGGTGCCAATAAATCCACCTACAAATGCACCCATTGCAATCAAACTGGTCATACCAAAAGTCACTGCTTTGAACTTGTGGGGTTTCCAGAATGGTGGGATCGTAGCCGCGATTCACGGAAGAAGAATTCCAAGAAGACCTCTAGTGCTGTGTTTGTTGAAACAAAGACAGAGGATGATGTTGTTGGACAGATCTCGGCATTAGCAGCAACAGCAGGTAATGGTGGTAAGTTTTTTAATATGTCTACACTTGTTTCTAATAGTGCATGGATAATTGATTCCGGTGCTACGGATCATATGACATTTGATTCTAGACAGGTCTCATCCCTTAAACCGTCCACACAAAAATTTGTTTCCACTACCAATGGCTCTTCGGCCCCCATTATTGGAGAAGGATCCTTACCTCTCACTAATACTTTGAATCTAGACTCTATTTTATTTGTTCCATCTTTGGATTACAATTTGTTGTCAGTTTCCCAAATCACCACTGCTTTACTTTGTGTTGTAATTTTTTGGCCTGATTTCTGTGTGTTTAAGGACATCCGAACACGGCAAATGATTGGTTGTGGTGTTAGGCGAGGGAAGATGTATTACTTGGACTTGGTGTCAAAGAGTTCAGACAAGCTGCGTCAAGCTCTAATGGTGGATGGCTCTGAGGGGGAGAAGCAGAAATCAGAAATCTGGTTATGGCATCGACGTCTCGGGCATGCTTCCTTTGGTTACCTAAAGAAATTATTTCCTAGTTTATTCACAAAAGTTGATGTTTCTAGTTTCCGGTGTGAAGTTTGTGAACTTGCAAAAATCCATCGTGTTTCTTTTCCATTAACTTTGAATAAAAGTCTAGTTCCTTTTATGGACATATATTCTGATGTTTGGGGTCTGTCCAAAGTCACTACCTTGGGTGGATCACGTTGCTTTGTTACTTTTATTGATGATTGTACCAGAATGACTTGGGTGTGCTTAATGAAATCTAAAGGTAAAGTAAACTTGTTATTTCAAAAAATTTATAATATGGTTCATACTTAGTACAATGCACAAGTTCAGGTTCTCCGTAGTGACAATGGGGGCGAATATTTGAGTTCTGAACTTCAGCAGTATCTGGAAGCACATGGAACTATTCATCAAACTACTTGTTCCAATACACCTTAGCAGAATGGGGTGGCTAAGAGAAAAAATCATCACTTGTTGGAGGTTGTATGTGCTTCGTTGATAGAAGCCCATATGTCGTTGTCCTATTGGGGCGAAGCACTTACCTCTACGGCATATTTGATCAACTGGGTACCCTCCAGCACTATTGATTTCCAGACACCATCCCAAGCTCTCGCTGAGGCGGTTGTTGCTCCAGCTGTCCCAAATTTACCTCCTCACATCTTTGGTTGTGGGGCATTCATACACCTCCATAAGCATCAGCGCACCAAGTTATCTCCTCGAGCGCTGCGATGTGTCTTTATAGGATATGTTTCTTATCAAAAGGGGTACCGATGCTATCATCCTCCAACCCAACGAATGTTTATTACATTGGATATAGTTTTTCATGAAGACTCGATGTATTTTTCTTCTGAGCCTGAACTTCAGGGGAGTACTAGAAGGAAATTCAGACTCTAGACTATGATGATCACATCTTTGAAGATGCGGATGTTCACATCTCTGAAGAAGTGGGTAACTTGGACATCTCTGAAGAAGGGGAACTCTCTGAACCTGTTAATCAGGAAGTGGGTGAATTGGAGGTGGGTGGTATAACTTTGGATCAAAGTAGTGATGAACAACCAGAAACTGAAGTTGTGGCTCTAGCTCCGTCTGAGTCCCTCACACCACAAGAAACTGATACACCAAACCAATCGTTTACTGAGGATGTTCATGAACCATCTAGAAAATAGCTACCACAACGTCTCACCAGAGGTATCCCTAAACCCACATATGAACCCGAACTTTCTAGTAAAGTTAAATATCCTATGAGTCATTATGTGTCTAACCATCATTTGTCAGAATCAAATCAGTCATTTGTAAATCAATTATCTACTATATCTATTCCTAACAATGTCCAGGAAGCCTTATCTGACCCAAGGTGGAAAGCCGCTATGAATGAAGAGATGAAATCATTGCAGGAAAATAAAACCTGGGAACTTGTTGACCGTCCACCGGGAAAGAAACCAGTTGGATGTCGGTGGGTTTATACTGTGAAGTACAAATAAGATCATACAATTGAACGCTTTAAGGTGAGATTGGTGGCAAAAGGGTACACCCAAACCTATGGGATCGATTATATAGAGACATTTGCACCTATAGCTAAAATCAATACAGTACGAGTCTTGTTGTCTCTAGCTACGAACTTGGGTTGGCCATTACAACAGTTTGATGTGAAGAACGCCTTTCTACATGGAGAGTTGTCCGAAGAAGTCTACATGGAACTCCCACCCAGAAGCATGATACAAGAAATACATAGTTGGAAGGTGTGCAGATTACAAAAGTCACTATATGGGTTGAAACAATCTCCGAGGGTGTGGTTCGGAAGATTCACAAAGTCTATGAGAACCTTTGGTTACTGTCAGAGCAATTCAGACCACACTTTATTCCTAAAGAAACAGCAGGGTAAGATCACTGCACTTATTGTGTATGTCGATGACATGGTAGTTACAGGAAATGATCCTGAAGAAAGGAAGGCTCTACAGGGTTACTTGTCCAGAGAATTCAAAATGAAAGACCTCGGTCCCTCAAAATATTTCCTTGGGATCGAAGTGTCTCGATCTGATAAAGGGATCTTTCTGTCTCAAAGAAAATATGCCTTAGACTTGTTACAGGAAACTGGTATGTCAGCATGTCAACCAGCTAATACACCAATGGAAGAAGGATTGAAGTTATGTATTGAGTAGATAATCAGATACCAGTTGATAAAGGAAGATACCAGAGACTTGTAGGAAGATTGATGTACTTAGCACACACAAGGCCGGACCTTGCATATGCATTGAGTATTGTTAGCCAGTTTATGCATAATCCTAGAGAGCAACATATGAATGCAGTTATGCGCATTTTGAGGTATCTGAAGTCTACTCCTGGAAAAGGAATTTTATTCAATAAACAGGAGGATTATCAAAGTGTGGATGCATATACTGATGCTGACTGGGCTGGAGTAGTAGATGACAAGCGTTCTACTTCAGGTTATTTCACCTTTGTAGGAGGTAATCTCGTTACATGGAGAAGCAAAAAATAGAATGTTGTTGCACGATCAAGTGCGGAGGCGGAATTTAGAGGTATGGCACTTGGAATAAGTGAAGCGTTGTGGCTAAGACTTCTTCTAAGAGATTTGGGTTGTCCGCCCAGGCAGCCAATTCAACTATATTGTGACAATAAAGCAGCTTGTGATATTGCTCATAATTCGGTTCAACATGATTGTACAAAGCATGTGGAGGTAGACAGATTCTTCATTAAAGAGAAGTTGGATGAGAAGATTGTGGAGCTGCCTAAGATTCGATCAGAGGATCAATTGGCTGATATTCTCACCAAAGCAGTTTCAAGTCGAGTGTTCTCCAAGTTTTTGGGCAAGTTGGGCATGTGTGACATCTATGCACCAACTTGAGGGGGAGTGTTGTGATATTGGGTTGATTCTTTCCTAAACTGATTTATGATTCTTTCTTAAATCAATACTCTGATTCTTTCCTAAACTAATTTCTGATTCTTTCCTAAATCAATAAGGCAAGCAGCTTGATTGTAGGATCTAGAATATGTATATGTACCTGTACAATTTCATAGTAAAATGAGTGAATAAAAATATTCTTCTCGATTTCTGATTTTGAATCATTAATTTCAAGATTAACAATGAGACCGCATACTGAGCTCTATTAGCTTTGAGATCCATAGTTGGCTTTGGGTTGATAGAACCATCGTGTTTGTACTGTCACATGAAAAGATGTTTTACCCATTATACCACCTTTCTCAGATGTTTTACCTATTATGCCACCTTTCTCAGATGTTTTACCTATTATACCACCTTTCTCAGCAATATTGACAAACTGTTGGAGCAGTCGTACAAAATTGGTAACTAGCATCTCATTGAATGCAACATTATTGGGTTAAAAGAGAAGTTCCCGAATTCCGATTGGGCTGTGAAGTTAGTTCCACCGCCCTTTGCAAATGCCAAAATTGTCAAGCTAAGAAGAGATTTAACTTTGTTGAGCAGTTCTGTCGACTGTTTTGGACTTCGACAAGGTTCCAAATGTCCCATCGGGTCCCGCTTATGGAGTGGGAACAGACATTCGATACCACAAAAATGTGAGCTTTTGGCTTGATAACATCAGCCTTGGAAGTTGTTCCAACAACCAAGTAAGGTTCTAAGAGGATGCCTTCAAATTCACATTTCTTTATTACTCATGAATGGCGTTTCGAAAGGTTCTCATGACTAAAGAAGACACTGCTAGCACTTTTGATACTATATCATGTGCGGCAGCAATCAAAATATTTGTGCACCCTTTAATTTGTAATGAGCTCAAAGAAATATGTCAGACTTCGAAGTCTATTTGGGAACCGATGCTCGTGGACTTATTTTCTTCTATGCTTCAGGTGTCGATAAAGGTTATGTAGCTAAGCCATAATGCTAATGCCTTTGAATATCTTCCCCGATGCCTCATTTTGAACTTGAGTTCAACCAAGAAGTGGAGAATTGGAAACCAATCTGAGGGGTGGAACCTCAAAACATACCGACCAAACTTAGAAAAAAAGATAAGAAAAGACCAATTTTTATGGAGAGCGAAATTTGGGCAACAACTGGTTCTGAAAGGGGACATAGACTGCAAAGGACAATGCTAGGAACTTATAATCTCTAGCCATGATCAGTGTTTTAGCGATTGGGAACAGACTCAAGAGGCATAATACACGGTGGCGGAGGGGAACTGAGGCGCACACACACCAAAAATGGCCAAGCCAAAACTGAAAACAAATTCAAGCCAAAAACTTTATTTACAAACATGTACATGGCAGGGAGACTCTACCTCAAGAATCAAAACCCAGAGATACTCATGCAAATCCATTAACAGGCTGGGAGAAGTAGGATCCACTGCAAGACAGGAATGCATACCCATGAAGCACCTGTGGACATAAAGATGGTATGCAGACCAGATGGAGACACACTAAAATGAAGAAACCATGACACAAAAACTCCCAACCGAAAAGCCATCTCTCGTCATACACTTCTGGAGGTAGAAAGAAAGCATCCATATTACACTGCACAGGCTGAAAATAATTTGCATAAAAAATCATTGTCTGCATCATCCTGCGCACACTTGTCAGAACAATGAATTAAATCTTGAATGGGAAACCCTTATATAGGTTGTGATGGTAGCCAATATAGGAATTGTTAATTGGAGAGGAAATGAGTTAAGAGGAAATGAATATTGGAAAGTATTTATTTTCAACAAAAGATGGCATTTGATGAATAGGAGTGATTTGACAAGTAGGAGTGATTTGACGATTAGGAGTGATTTGGACTCAAAATAATCAACAAACAAGATTAAATTATAGGAATTGTTAATTGGAGAGAAAATGAGTTAAGAGGAATAAATATTGCAAAGTATTTATTTTCAACAAAAGATGTCATTTGAATATGAGTTAAGTGAATAAAAACATATTGGAAAGTATTTATTTTTGACAAATATACAATTTGAAAGTGGAGGAAAGGACTTACGTGGGAAAGAGGTGAAAACCCCTAAAAATATGGTCAACACTAGATCAATTGCATGAAAAATCTTGCAAGTGTGTTCAACATTAGAACAATTGCGTAGAAAAACCCTTTGAGTGTGATAATAATCAATACAATTGTGTTTAAGATTCCTACATATGCGTTACAAATTAAGTCAAATGTATCGCCTACAAGGTAATTGCAGCGCTTCTTCCTATAAACAAAAAATTAAAAATTTAATCAATTTGAGTATTTCACATCAAATTCACCAAATATATAGGCCCATTCATGGGCAGATGAGGGTTCAACCTCTTTCCTCTTGTGCTAAGAAGGATTGGCATCTGCCTGAAAGGGGTTGGACGAAGGTGAATTTTGATGGTGCATCGAACAGTTGGATGTGTTTTTAGAGATGAGTATGGAAATAGTCAGGTGATTGCTGCTAAAAAACTTCCAATAGGGACAAATAATGAAGCAAAGACTTGGGGTAAGGAAGAATTAGAGCTCTACTTGAATCTTTGGAAGGTTTCCAGATTTCACATGTCTTGAGGGAAGGTAATGAGGTTGCAAACACGTAGTCAAACATTGGTGTGGCTTTGTATGATCAAAATAAGGAAGGATTGGTAGAAGACTTTAGAGGTATTAAGTTTTAAGTTTGTAAAATTTAAACTTCAATTTAAATTGTTAAAGATGGGCTTTAGCGGCCTCCTCTCGCCTTGGGCCGTGGGTAGGGCCAACATTGATCAGGCAGTGATAAAAAATAATGCCTTGTAGTGGAGGAGTCTTAATAAATCAAAATACACGCAGCGTGTTAAAAAAATGATTACCACCCACATCACCCTCTATTTTGGTGATGGCATAGGCTAGGGTTGAAATAATCTGGAAAGCACCCTCATTTTTATTTAAACCCTACCTAATTTGGGAAACGATAGAGATTTTGAGGTTGGTAGTGGGGACAGAGTGGTAGTATGGAAGCCAATTTTTCTTTAAACTTTGTTAACCAACTTTTGGGATTTAGAGGTTAAATCACATATAGGAGATTGGGGAGTATTTTTAAACTTGAAGATGAGCGTTTTATTGCTAGTTTGAGGCAAATCTTTCGCAGGGAATAGATGTCGAGTGATATTCGCCCACACATAAACCTCGACATTGCATCATTTTTTTGTGCACAGGTCTTCCAATTGGCAGCAAGAAGAGAGGAAGTTTTACGATCTATGAAGCTTTGTGTAAACTTTGTTGGGTAGGGCAGAGCAAGGGAAGGGCATATTAACTGGAGAGGAGTCGTGGCATCTGGTGGAGGGTGCAAGCCAGTAATTTCAACCTTTCATTGTGTGGGGCACGTCGATGCCAAAGTCGTATAGAATTTTGTAAGCAAGGGTAGGCTGGGAAAAGCTACTGGTGTTTTTGGCGCAGCATGAGGAGGAAATGGAGAAACTGGAGCCTGAGCGTCGGTGAAAGAGGAAGCATAATCCAAGGAAATCAGAGGCCGAGCTCAAACCAGACGGGGAGGAATGAGGCCTGACAAAGCCAGTATTGAGGCAGAAAAAAGGAAAGGTGGACACAGTGGGGGTACCTTCATCAAAACCAAAAGCCGTGAGGAAATGATGAAATGCTAGATGGAGTAAATATATTTATTTTTCTATATTTTTTTATCTGTAACTTCGTAACTTTCGAATGTAGCCCAGCTTTTTTTTTTAAATGGGCATAGAAATTGTATTTATAGGGTAGAAATATGTTGTTTAGGGGGTGGTCCGGAATGGTGAATGGGCAATATGCCATTTTTGGTGATCAGTAATGTATTATTGCAAATGTAGAAGGTTAGATAGGTAAATTTAATCTGTCAATCACAATGGTTGCGATGTATAACTCTTTGAATATATTAATAAAAATTTATCACTTATCAAAAAAAAGTTCACCAAATATATAGACTAGGAAAAATCAAGGGGAATATACATAAAATAAACAACACCATGCAAAGACCATAATTTCATGAAGTAAGCCTAATATAGTCAATGAAGAGATCAAATTCAAATGGGAGAAATAAATGGAAATCAAAACCAAATAACTTCAAGTTGACATACCTCCATTGTTCTCCTTATTCTTCTTTGTATAATGCTCTCATAAATTCAAGTGTACACAATTGCAACATGAAAGCTTTGTAATGACAATGATAAAAAGAAATAAAAGATTTGTGGTTCATAGTTCATGGTTAGTTCAAAATGAGGATTTGATAGTCAATTTATAGACAATTTCTAATTGATTGGACGAATAGGAGAGATTTGGACTCAAAGTGATCAACAAAGGAGATTAAATTATAGGAATTGTTAAATGGAGAGAAAATGAGTTAAGAGCAAACAAATTTATTGGATAGTATTTGTTTTCAACAAAAGATGTCATTTGAATATGAGTTAAGTGAAGAAAAAAAAAACATATTGGAAAGCATTTGTTTTCAACAAAGATATAATTTGAAAGTGGAGGAAAGGACTTAAGTGGGAAAGAGAGAAAAGTTGAGTGAGGGCAGCAATCAACAAGTGGGAGTGATAAGTGGACAAAAAAATGGAATTGGGAAAGAGTTAAGTGTTGAACAAAATGGAAAGAGGAAGAGTTAATTGATGGTTTATTAATAAATAGTTTACGAATTCCACCACTTATTAGCACTTAGTCATTAGGAATTAAATAAATTAGAATTTATTTAATTCATGGAAATCGATGAAAAGCGACAAATTAAATTAAAAAAATTACATTCCCTTAGAAGAAAAGTTAGGATAAGGGGATTAAATAAGTAAAAATAACTATTTAATCCAAGAGGAGAAATTAATGTGGTTAGATGCCAAAAAGAGGGATTAAATAATTGACACAATTATTTAATCAAAAATGTTAATTGATTGATTTAGAATAAATTGACATAGAATATTCAAATTAGAAGACATAATTAAACATTAATTAAATAATTAAAAATATTTAATTAAGAGAGAAGAAAAATGCAAACATTAAATGAATAATGAAGAGCATTCAATCGATGCAGAAGAAGAGTTTGTGAAAAGTGTTAGTGTAGGTCGATGACAATTCAAATCTACAGAAGCAATATCAAAAATCAAATGCAACATACCCAAATAAGAGCTCTAATCCTTTCTTTATAGCTTTTTCACTACCTTTTCGAAAAGAAAAAAAAACTTTTTTCTTTTTCTCTATATTTTGTGAATGCTTTTTTTTCCTTTTTGATTACTTTTTTTTTTAAGTGCTTTTATTTTTTATTATTTTTTTGGGAATGTTTTTTTGCCTTTATTTAATAATAATTACCTCCCTTTTTAATCTTTTAATGTAGGATTAAAAAATAAAGGCCCATCTATTAAATAAATCACCCTTGATTTAATATATGGCCTCCATAGTCCCTTCATTAAATAAATAAATTAAATAACGATAAAGTCAAATCTTTAATTTAACTTTATTAACTTAAACTTATCATTATTTAATTTAAAGCCCTTAGCTTATATCAAATTTAAAATGCTCATCGGAATAAGACTCGCGGATAATAATAAAAATAGCACGCATGCCAATTGACTCTATTGATGCTCATAACTAACTAAAAATGGTGTGGGAGAATTTAAAAAAAATGCTCTATAAAAAAAACATTATGCTCATTCAACTGTTAGAATATGATCGCACCTGAAATTGCTTCCAAGATTCCCTAATCCGAACCATTAGCCCACGAGAATTGACTGAATAGGCTAACGACTCCATCATGCTAAACTAGTTGAAGAAGGGGACATTACAGCCTGCCCTTCCCAAAATTGTTTGTCCTTAAGCGATCTCAAAACTCTAGGTATTGTAGAACCTACTTGTTCTCCCATGTTGCATCTTCTACCTGCAAATTCCCATATTTGACCAAATAATCTATGATGTTCCTCAAAAGAATCCACTGCCTAATATTGATAATAGCCTCTAAAATCAAAATCAGCTTCCCATCCTCATCCAATGTTTGTAACTTATATCAAGGAATCACATTGTGCCCAAGTGCCTTCTTAAGAAAGGATAGATGAAACACATTATAAACTCTATTGCTATCTGGTAATTCAAGCTCATAAGCAACCTCTCCGATCCTTTGAATAACTTTGTAAGGTCTATAGAATCTAGGATTGAGCTCCTCCACTCCTTTTAAGGGGGGACTTTCTATAAGGTTGTAATCACAAATATATCATGTTCCCCACCTCAAAACTAATTTCAACTTTGTGTCAAGGTCAACATACAACTTTTTTTTATTTTGGGCTTACTGCAAGTTTTCTCTCAGGGATTTTATTATGTCCCAACTTTCCTATAATAAATCCTTTGCCTTAGGCAGTCTGTTGCCTCCCAAAAGAAAATTCATGAAATAACGAGCCACATAACCATATAAGGTCATAAATGGTGACATCCTAATGGACATGTGATAGGTGGTATAATAGTGATACTCACCAAGATACAACCATCTAATCGTATCCCTTTGTTGTCCAAAAACATAATTTCTCGGATACTCTTCCACCTAGTTGTTCACTATCTATGTCTATGTGTTTGTTTGTGGGTGCTTTCTAGTGCTAGGGATGAGCTCAATCTCACTCAACCTAAAGAGCTCCTGCAAAAGATGCTCAAGAACTTTTTATCTCTGCCACTAACAACATTCTTGGACAACCCATGCAACTTGAAGATCTCTCTAAAAAACAAATCCACTACCTATGTTGTTATACAAGTATGTGAAATGGAAAAGAAGTGTGCAAATTTAGCCTAACTTATCTACCACAACATAAATGAAATCTTTACTGTGGACCTTATGTACCATGTAATAAAGTCCATGGAGATTGATTCCCATTTCTAATTCAAAATGCATAGGGAATGAAGTAGACCGGCTAGATAAATGTAAACATCTTTATTCTTCTAGCACGTAGGACAGTCTTTGACATACTTAAGGACTTCATTTTTAAGCCCTTTCAAAGTGAACATATCCTAGATCTGCTTGTATGCCTTGAAGAAGTCCAAGTGATCAACCAGAGGTGTGTAGACACCTAAAATTGGTCCATGCATGCAAGCAACAATTTTACTTTCTTCTTAATTAATTGAATAATTTAAATTATTAGTTAATCCAATTTCATTCTTCTAATTCAAATTCAAAAATCAATATTTCCCTCCTTTCTTATAATTAAATAGTTTTTAATTATTTAATTATCTAGTTTTTCTTCTAATGTTAATTAAATAATTATATTATTTAATTGATTAATTTCTCCCACTTTAATTAAATAATCTTTATTATTTAATTAAATGCATTATTCTAATTTCTCTTGCAGTTAAATAATTTTTTTAATTATTTAATTAATTAACTAAGTCTTTTATAATTATTATTTTTAATTTATTTAATTATTTACCTTTTCAAAAAAGAAACCTCTTCTAAAATAAATAAAATCTTTATTTTTTTATTAATTTCATGCACATGAGTTAACTAATTGACTTATTTAACTCATTTCCTATTTCATCTCTCATGCGCACACAATTTTAAATAATCTTTATTATTTAATTAAATATCTTATTGATCTTGTCACTTCAATTAAATCATTTTTATTATTTAATTAAAGATCTTAATTCTTGTCATCTATAATTGAATAATTATTTTAATTATTTAATTAATTAATTTTCTTTAATTAAATAAATTCTTTAATTTATTTAATTATTCTAGTCTTCTATAATTAAATGAATATCTGAATTATTTAATTTTCTAATATTCCTCCATTATTAATTAAATAATTTTATTGTTTAATTAATTTATTATCTCCAACTTTAATTAAATAATTTAATTAAACTAATATTCTTCTTGTTCTAATGACCCCCATACACATAATTTATTCGCAGACGATGCCCTCCTATTTGGAGAAGATTCAATATCTGAAGATTCAAACAAGTTTTAGATGACTATTCTCTGGCCTCTGGACAACTTATCAGCTCGGCTAAATCAAAGATTTTCTTCTTAAATGTTTCACCATTAGTTCAGCAACGTCTTCAAAACTTTTGGGGCTTCTCAGTTGGAGAATTCCCTTGCCGATACCTTGCTATCCCATTTTTCCCTGGCTCGAAAAAACACCTTTTCTAGGATAAAATTATTTCCGCAATTTCACAACATATCCTTTCATGGAAATATTACTGGCAAACCCTTTCAGGAAAAATACTTATGATTAAATTTGTCGTAAATGTCATTCCCATATACCTAATGTTAGTACTAAGTATGCCTAAGCGGACAATAGAGGAATTACAATCTATTCTTAGGGATTTCTTATGGGAAGACAATGTATCTGAGAATAAAAAATTACCTCTTCTTGCCTGGTCTAAAGTTTGCATGCCAAGGCTCATAAAGGATCGGGGATTATGGACTTTATCTTTAGAAAATAAAGCCTTAGGTGCCAAATTGCTTTGGAAATTTTATCAAAATCCAAACACAAAATGGGCCAAGCTAATCACATCCAAATATCTGGACTCCAATGACAGAGAAAGAATCTTCACAACATGATTATTACCTAAGGAGTCTCTTATGTGGAGCTTCATGATCTCCTGTCGGGACCTCATATTACCCTCCCTGTCCTTGTTAATTCATGATGGATCCAAGGCCCAGTTTTGGGAATAATCAAGGAACGAACACCCCCCCCTATCCCAGTTAAGGGATTGGTCTCCCTTGGATGGCTACCTTAAGCATACTTGGGGTGATTGAGTGTGCCACTATTTATATTTTCATGAGGGCTTTGCAAATTGGAAGATTCTTCCCCAATTTAGAGATGCATTAGACCTGGTTTCAAAGCTACAAGCAATACTCTCTTCAAGAACTATTTTGTTCTCTCCTCTTCAAGATGAACTTATTTGGCTCAGATCCCCCTCGGGCCATTATACGATTAAGATAGGTTACAAATCCAACTTCCAACACCATCAAGAGGATCCTTGGCCTACTAAACTTTTATGGGGTTTGGCTTGCCTTCCAAAAGTAGGTGTTTTTTATTGGCTCGCCATTAAGGATAGGGTCCTTACTAGGGCTAGGCTTGATAGACTTGGGATTACGGTTGTATTTCCTTGTACCCTGTGTGGTTATTTTATGGAAACATCAGATCACTTATTCCTCCACTGCTCCTTTTCCAAAGACTCTTGGTATTGGCTCTTACAGAGACTTGGGTGGTCAACGAAAATCGGTCCTATTATATGTGATCAATTTAAATCATGGCCTTTAATGTTTAAGTCCTCTACATTTTCTGCCCTATGGCAAATCAGTCCCTCAATACTTGTCTGGAACATTTGGCTTGAGAGGAATGAGAGGGTATTCAGGAACAAGCCTTCTCCATGGGAACATGTTATTTATAGAATAGAAAAGTCAATTTATGAAGTCATGATATCCTATCATACTAAACATATTAATAACAAAAAACCTAATGGGACTTTTTCATTCATGATAACCGGCCCCTTCTCCAAATTCTACCAGCCCATGGTTGCCAAACCCCAAAGTCATCTACATCAGACCGACAATTTGCCACTTAGATAGCTCCTATACCTAGTTTTGTCAAGATGAATTATGATGGTGCCTCTAGGGGAAATTCGGGCATTACTATAGCTGGGGTTGTTATTAGAGATTCACAAGGTAAAATCATGAGATTAGTTTGTACAAAATTATCCCATGATTCTAACAATGTAGCAGAAATTGAAGCACTTCTCCTCGGTCTATCCATTGCTATCTCCATGAATATCCCTCATATCATTGTTGAAGGAGATTCAATGGTGGTCTTCAACATAGTTTCCTCTAGACAAACCTCATCCTAGAAGCTTAAGTGTAAAATAGATTTGATTCTCAATAATTTGAAGTCCTTCCAATCATTCAAATTCAAGCATTATTTTAGGGAGGCTAATATGCTAACTGATTTCCTTGCAAATAAAGCCATAGATGATCATTTTCTGCAGCACGAGGTCGATATCAGTCACCTCTCATACTTAACTTAACTAACCTCCCATAGTGGCTTTCTACATTACTGTTTGTACCTAGCTATTCTTTTACAAATAAAACATTCAGTCTGCTTGTCTACCTCCATGTACCTATGGGAGTCTGTATTTGGATTTGTGAAATCGTTTTTAGCTATTATTGGTTATAGAGATCTCTTTTCGGTTATTTGGAATGCTTTGCAGGATGGTGGACTTGATTATATAGTACTAGTGTATGCCCGACTGATTGGTGTTACTGATCCTTTTATCTTTGAACCTTTATTGTCAGACTTCCTGGTTATCAGTACCATTATTGTGCTTTGAGATGGATGTATCAGAGATAACATTCTCCCAATGCCTCCTTTATGTATTGTAGTTCAGGCACCTGTGGACCTGTTACCATTGCTCGTGGACACTCTGAGTTGCATGGGCGTGGTTGCAATGTCAGCTTATTCTTCTGTGGTATTAATGGATGATAGGCATCTGGATATGCCCTCGACATCAAGGATATCTCCTTCTCTGTCTGTCCCCTCTTCTTCATCCATTTTCTCCCCTAGGTATCTTCTTTTGGATGTATGTGGGTTGGGTGTGTTTTGATTCGATATAGTTTCTGATATCTCGGGTGGTTTTTTTGGGTGGGGGGATGGGGTAGCTTCTTTTAGGATTCATATTTTATTTCACGGGCTACAACCGGGGGTTTTCTTCTTGGTTCTTTCCCGCCAATATGCCCGCCTAAACTAGGCAACTGTAAAAACTTCATTTTATTTTAATAGAATTCATGGCTCTGCCACGTTTATCAAAAATATATATAATCTTCTTGTTCTTGTCACCACAATTAAATAATTAATTTAATTATTAACAATGTCTTCTATACTTAAATAAAACATTATTTTTATTTTGTTATTCCATTTGCACAATGCTAACTAATTCTTCTAAAAATAAATAAATTATATAATTTATTTATTCTCTCTCATACACAACTAAATAATTATTTAATGTTAATTGCATTCTTCAGTTCATCTCCTTGATCAAGTCAGTCTACTAATTTAATAAACCATTGATATGTTCAGTCTCCAATCATGCAATCAGTTGCATATTCAGTCTTTAATCATGCAATCAGTTATTTGTCAATTAGTCTCAGTAATCTTTTGAATCAATCTTGTCTAAATTAGTCTTAGCCATTCATTATCAAAAAGCACACCTTAAGTAGAACTGTCCATTGAAGTTCAAAAATATATAAAAGGAGGGTGATTCTTCATTTTTTTACAACCACAATTCTTAAATCTTTGAGCCATCATATCGGGGAGCTGATTTGAGAGCCCACAAAGAAGAGAGAAACAACAGAGAAATTTGGTGATATCTTTTATGAATTATTTTTATTGGTTAAAACAACGGAGAAATTTGGTGATATCTTTTATCCATTATTTTTATGTATTAGTCAAAACAACATGAAAATCATTTAATGCAATTGACTGGAAAAATTAGGGTTTTATATCAGAAAATTCCAAAATATTAACAGGGTCATTTTACAAATTTACATACTATTCAGGATCAAGTCATCTCTGTATTTGGCATCAGAAAACTTCTCATATCATATAGGTTTGGCATTATTAGGTCATTAGGATTTCCTTACATCATCATTAGGGTTTCATACCTTATTGTATTTTTGGGGTTTGTCATCCTTGCATTATCGTTATTATAATTATTGTCCTTTCACATGCACCATATCATTATTAGGGTTACCTTGCATGTCCATAAGGTTCTTTTAGGTCTTGCATTCATTAGAATTGGTTATCTTTGTCTTTAGGGTTACCTATTGGAGATTAGAGAATATACCTTTTTGGATCTTTCCATCGTGGTTTCCAGATTCTTTTTGACCTCTCCTATCAAACTGTCTTTTTATCAAATTGTTTCCATGTCATTATCATCACTTGGAGGTTAAACAATCTTTCAATCATTTAGGGTTGTTCCTAGAATTCTTACTCTCAATTTTTTTAAGTCATTACTATTACTATAGTCAAATCATTTCCTATCATAGTCTTGCATTGTCTTTGACTACTTCCAAAAACCAAAAAAATCCAAAAAAAATGTTTCCTTCCTAGTCATTACTAAAGTCAAATCATTTCCCATCATAGTCTTGCACTGTCTTTGATCATTTCAAAAAAATTTAAAAAAATTTAAAAAAAAATAGTTTGCTTCCTTTTCATTACTGTAGTCAAATCATTTCCCATCATAGTCTTGCATTGTCTTTGATCATTTCCAAAAACCAAAAACTCCAAAAAAAATGTCCATCCCTAGTAGTCGTAATCATCATTTACCATTTGCATCTTGCATTTCTACAATCTTGGTCCTTTCAAACCAACATGGTACAATGACAATGATTTTAGTGAATAGCATCGCACAAAGGCACATAAAACTGCCAATTGTTTCCAACTTAAGGATATTGTCCAAGACTTAATTAAAAGAGGAGAGATAGAAGTTGAGAATAGAATGACTAACAAAGATCATACTATCTTTATGGATCCTCTCCAAAATCATGACAAAGGTAAGGCATCTAGTTTCGGACACATAATAAGGATAACTATACATACGGTGCCCATATAGATGTTGTCAATCATATCCATCATGACCTTGATCACACTGTCCATACCATCATTGTCCAAGGTAGAAATCTTGATTGTGTAGTTGCTACTAGAAGATCCAAAATTAAAATCCAAGGACTTCCTTTTAAGTCATAGGTCCACTCAACTAGTCAATACAATGTTTTGGACCAACTAAAGAAGACTTCTACACAAATATCCATGTTTGACTTGTTTTACATATCGCCCAATCACAAAGAAGTTCTTGAAAAAATCCTTACAAGAGTCATCCATCCCAACTAACATAGATATCAATAAATTTTAGGCTATGGTGGGGCATCTCTCCACTACGTACCATGTCATATTTACTAAGTATGGTCTACCTATCCACGAGCCCTTTCACAATGACCCACTTCATCTTGAGGTATATGTCCATAAATACAAAATCAGATGAGTCTTAGTAGATGTTAGAGAAAGTCTTAATATTTGTACTCTAAAATTGGTTGAAATATTGGGATTCTCTGAGAGTTGTGTAGACCCTGTTAGCACTGTGTTGGAAAATTTTGAATTTCTTGGTCTTTTGCTTTTCCCGGGCTTTCTAGTTTCAAAATTCTATGCTTTGCCATGCAAAAAACCCTAAAAAACCCTTGTCATTCCAAGTGTTGAACAATGAAATCCTAAAACCCTAAGTCTTGGCGCTTCTATTTTGCTGTTAATTTTTCCATTCACTTAGCGCATGTGTTAAATTGAATCACCTTGTCGCGTTACCCCAGCCGAATATTCCAAATGACTTCCCGACTTTGCATTTCCCTTGTGTCGCATAGTCTCATAATGGTTCAGCATATTCCTTTTGCCTTCTGAGACTCAGCAATTCTTTTCAGTCAGGTAGTCGCAAGATCTTCATGTCATAAGGTTTTATACAGATGGGACCCACTGCTTTAGTCGGGTGATCGCGGCAGATTCTCAGCGGTTAAGAAAATGTCTTCCGAATCTGCGATTCCTTTTGTCGCTTTGTCGCCAGTGAATCCAAAGTTAAATGTTAAGTTTTCCTTCAGTCGCATGGTCTCGGAATAGAATGGCGGTTAAGAGATTTCTTCTCAGACTTTGCGACTAACCATTTGTGGTTTGCAGAATCCTCAGTCGGGATGTCGCCAGAACAGGATGATGACTCAGTTCTTCAGTATGCAATAAGTGAACCAGTAATTGTGTGACATGTGTCATAAGGCGGGTGGACGCTAAAGGATTGTCGCCTGGTCGCCAGAAGCAGAAAAAGGACTCAGCGATTCCTTTTGTCGCGTGGTCGCCAGACGGAGAAAGTGCATTCAGCGACTTCCAGACTAAGGTGCTTTGCCTTCAGTCGCAGTGTCTCTAAAAAAGTTAAGGGTATGCATGAAAATCTGGCGATTAAGCGACAGCCGTCAGATGAAAGAATAAAAAGATCAAATGGTGGTCGCGGTGTCTGAGAAACAAAGTGCCCTACAGAAAAAGTTCTCCTGACTTGGTGATTAAGGTATGTCGCCTAGTCGCCAGAAGCAGAAAAGGGGCACATACAAACTGTTATGATAAAGTTAAAAGCTCAGAACTCACATCCAGCGATCAGGCGACTAGGCATTGTTGCGTAGTCGTGAAACAGAAATTAAGCATTTGGCGACAAGGAGATAACCGTGATGGTTAAGGGCAACAGGTAGTCGCGAAATAGCTAGAAACTGGAGATAGCAGCCGCGACATGGAGAAAATGGCTCGTCGCATGGTCGCCGGATAAATCTGAGGTTAAAAAGAGCTAAGACCAGTTTGCAACAGCCAATGGGAGTGTGCCATGTGTCATTTTCTGGTAATTTCTGGGCAGTATATGCATAAATGTGAGATTTTCACAGAGCATAAAATGGTGCAAAATAGAAGAAAGACATGGTAAAATTCGTGTCTGAGTCCAAGGCTGCCACGGATACTAGGCAGGTGAGAGCTGTTGTCAAGCTAGAAGTGAACATTGTTAAAGAAGAATAGATGGGAGGCGAAGCTTAAAGGATAAACGTGGTTAAGCCATGAAAGATAAACCTTGTTAATAAGCTGTCACCTTGTTAATTAGCTGTTGCCAAGTTGTTGTAAGCTGTCGATAATCCTTCCCAGATGTCGGTAGCTTGTTGCATCCTTGTGCTATAAAAGGATCCCAAGATGACTGGTACAAGGATGGTCATTTTTATGTCTGAAATACTAAGTCAATTGCAATATATCTAGTCTTTTGGAGAAATTTTTGTGGAATGTAGTAATGGATGATGACTTCTGAATGAAATCTAGTTCACAGTTTCTGAAACATTTATGTGGATTTT
>MU224622.1:106914-129312 GCA_018584345.1 Thuja plicata
ATTGCCTTAAGTTTAGTCTTCAATCCTGCTGATTAGAAGTATTCACAGATGACTCCATGCCCTTAGATTGAGCACTGGTCTATTTTTGTTCAGTTTAATGATTATCACCATTAAAAATCAATCTTTATTTTCAGTTTGTTCTGTTTTAGTACAAGTTACAGTGATCATTTCCTGTAATTCCACCATTAGCAAGTTAGAATAATTCTGTGATTTCATTATTTTAAGTTTGCAAGGGTAATCCCACCCGAGTCTGTGGAACTCAAAGTGCAGGAGGTCTCAAGACCTTGTTACTGTTGTCCTACTCTATGTTGGGTCAGTGTCAGGGATAAATAGAGTCATACTTCTGAGGAGTATATTTTTATGACAGCAAGAAAAAGGAACAACAGACCCTTCAAATAAAATCATTATCAGAGCATATGACGATGCAAAACACCCTTCAAAAGGCTTCATCACTTTACCTATCAAACTTGGGCTAGTCACACCTGAGACAAAATTTCAAGTACTTGTTCTTGAGATTGGTTATAACATACTTCTTGGAAAACCATGTATACATGTCATGCAAGTTATCCCCTCCACATACCACTAATCCTTTAAGTTCCCTTATAATAGGTTGGAAATTATAATCCTAGGCGACAGAGATCCATTTTTATATTGCACAAACCTAAAAGGATCGACTGCTAAGCAAGTTCCTATCAATAAAGTAGCTTCTAGATTGTCACGTACCAATTATGTTGAGTCGTCCACTTTATCCAAATCCACCACTCCATCCAATTCGCTATCCAATATCGAGATCAATGTTTGAGATAAAGGTTGCGGTGAATACACATGTGATGATTCCTTTTGTGTGGGAAATTCGCCTATCTCACCACACACATATGGAAAGCTGAGAAAACAACTAAAGCGCAAGAAAAATCTCACAATCATATATGAACCACCTACGGTCTTTACTAAGTGGGAAGAGCTAAATAAATAATCGTTAGAGAAAGACGTATCAAATTGGTTCTATAGAGATGAGGAGCCTCCTATCACACTTCGTGTACATGAGTATGAGAGAGGCTATACCATAATGCATAAACAAGGATACAATGGATATAGTAGTCTTAGAATGCAGAATCAAGGAGCAGTAGAACCAATACTACCTAAGCCTAATCCAAAACATAGAGGTCTAGGGTATAAGTCATTGGAAGAAAGAACCACACATACTCAATTACCTCACATAATGGACTCTTGTGCTTATAAAGACATTGAGACAAATAAGGAAGATCGTTATGAAACTGATTCAAATGACTATGAGTGGGACTCCCCTCGTACCTCCAACACTTATGGCCTAACTCATGTATTTGCCTATTTTAATGCCTTATCCTTACAAAGACAACCTAAAGATGGACATGCTTGGATAGAAACCTTTTGGAATTGATCTAAAGCATTTGAAGTCCCTCCATCTGAATCCCATGAATCTGTCTGAATCCTATATAAACACCCTTATAGTTATTTCCATATCCTATGTTGAAAACAATGATAACATTTCATTGGTATAGTTGTTTCCCGCTCGACGGGTTTGAAGTTTTCTGCAGGAGCGATGGCGCCTGGTACGGATGGTCTAGGGGGCGGGGGAGTGTCTCCTGTGGTGCTATGACAGTCTACTGTGAATGGGGTATGTGGACCTGTTGGATCTGCCTCTTATGCAGACATGGCTGCTTTTGAAGTAGATATTAATGGAGCATTGTCCTATGCTCTTCCTACACCTGTGAGAGGGTGCCTTTGTTCCATATCTGTAATGCACGTCTCTCTAAGTGATCCCATAGTGGTAAATCTGGAAAATGATATAGTTGATGAGATCTCTAATATTGCAGAGTTCTTTTCCTCTAATGTTGCTATCTTTAGATTTAGGAGTTTTTGGCCCTCTCTATCAGACTTGCATGCGTGGATATCCAAACATTGGGAGCCTATTTTATCTTATATTGTTTAGATATTCCCTGTGGCAAAGGGTTCTTTTATTGCAAAGTTTGACAATACTGAAGATAGGAACACTATTTTGTGTGATAGTTGTTTCACTTGGGAGGAGCGTTTCCCCCTGATGGCCAAACCTTGGCATCGGGATTTTGATCCTCTTACTGTGTGTTTTAATAAAATACCCTTATGGGTGAGGCTTCTGAGTCTTCCCCTGCATCTTTGGTTGGATTTTGTTCTGGAAGCTGTGGGAGAGGCTATTGGGGATTTGCAGATGGTTGATTTGGTGTCCTCTGACATTTTCCACCTGACGTATGCTCATATCCTAATGGAGGTTGATGTTTCTAAGGGTCTCCTAGAGAAGATAACTTTGGTTTCTCCTATGGTCTCTTGGATCCAGACTCTAGATTATGAGGGAATCTCGTTCATATGCAGAAAGTGCCACAAGACTGGCCATATTACTGCCCAGTGTTTGTCAAATAGGGTAAATCGAAGAAATTGCCTTCTTGGTGGGTGGACGTTGCTGACCACCATTATACAGTTAGAAAAGTTTCTAAGGATGGGGGTATGGCTGGTGGCCCTTCTCAAGATGATCACGCTACTGTTGATTATATTGATGTTGTCTTGGTTCAAACAGGTGATGTTGTCCTTTCAGGTGTCGCGGTTGTTGTTCCTGATCGGACTGTTGATGTTGTCTCTGGATCAGCTGTCCTGACTACTGGTGTCGTGGTTTTTGTTTCCCAAGTTTCTCCAGGGGGATTTGGGGTATGGTGGTGATGTTGTCCCTATCCCAGTTGTGGATGTTGGTGTGGCCAGAAAGCTTCTCAAGTTGTGGTCTCTTTTGCTAATTCGTTGGCTTGGCAGAATGCAGCTAAGAAGGTGGAGGAAGGATGGACAATAGTTAAAGGAAAGAAATTAAAGTCTCCCAATCCTTCTTTTGATATGAGTTTATGGTCACATAAGGGTGGGCTTAAATTATTTCCTTGATTGCCCTTTATTGTGGATTGTTGCTCTGGTCTCGGTTTCACTCTTGTGGGAACGTTTGTTAGTTCCCTTTGGTGTGTTAGGTGTTGTTTGACAGTATTTTCTTTGTTCTCTTAACGCTCTATCTTTCATTGGTTTCGGGTCCTTTCAAAACTCATTTTTACTTAATCAAAACATTAATTTGGTATACCCTGAGTTTATAGACTGTGAACAACAAAGTCCACCACACTTAGATCTTTTTGAGAATGATGAATCTATCGTTGAGCTCATGGGACTTTGAATTAATATTCCATTGGGAGACCATAAGGTGGGCTTTACTATTGATCTCGACCGTGTGGCATACTTTAAGAAGTCATGTCCAACTTCCAGTCAACAAAATAAAAGAAAATGAGAAAAATGAAAGACCTATTGGTGAAAATCGTAAGGCACCTATTTATCATAAAATGGTAGAAAGAAAAGACGTATCTTAAAGTGAAAACCTCCCTAAGGCACCAAAGGATGGAAGGTTGGACACACTTCCCATTAATTACAAAATATTTTTGTTGCTAGTAGAGCAGAAACAAGAAGTAAACCTTGGCACTAAAGAGACAAAGAATTAAACACCTTGGAAAATCTCTCTCTCTCTCTCAGAAAGGGAACAGTTCATTCAATTTTTCAAAGACAGACAAATCAAATTTGCATGGTCTTATGTTGATATGCCAGGGCTAAATCTTGAAGTAGTCTTACACTGCCTACCACTCAATCCGGGGGTAAAACCAGTTAAACAAAAACTCTAGAAAATGCATCCAGAGGTTGCCTTGCTTGTGGGTTTCATATGAACCCATAGACTATGCAGAGTGCATATCAAGTTTTGTGTCAGTCAAAACCGTCTGGGGGCATCAAAATTTTCCACTAACTTCAAAGATCTCAACAAAGCGTGTTCAAAAGATGACTTTCCATTGCCAAATATTGATAAAATAGTAGATTTGATAGCAACCTATGACATGTTATCATTGATGGATGGATTCTCAGGTTATAACCAGATCAAAATTCTCCCAAATACCAACATAAGACAACATTCACTTGTGCCTAGGGAACCTATTGTTGTAATTTCATGTCATTTGGTCTAAAGAATGTAGGTGTCACCTACCAAAGAGCGATGTCTGCGATCTTTCATGATCTAATGCATGACATCATGGAAGATTATGTGGATGACATACTTTCAAAATAAGTTACCAAAGATCTTCACATAAACATTCTAGTAGTAATCTTTGAAAAATTGGAAGCATACAAAGTCAGGTTGATCCTAAGAAATGTGTCTTTGGAGTTATATCATAAAAAATTCTAGGCTTCATTGAATCTCATCATGTAATAGAGGTGGCTCTAGAAAGGTAAAATAAATAATTGAGATGCCTCTGCCTAATAATATCAATCAACTAACTAGCCTCCAAGGGAGACTACAATCAATACGAAGGTTTATAGCACAATTGGTAGGCTAGTGTCATCCTTTTCAGTATTTACTTCATAAAATTGTTCCTTTCGAATGGGCAGAGCCATGTCAAGAAGCATTTCAATCCCTTGAGGACTATTTGCTATCATCTCTAGTTTTAATGTCACCAAGGGAAGGAAATCCTTTGCTCCTTTACATATCATCAACAACAACATTTCTAGGTGTCCTCTCACAACATTACTCTAAAAGCAATGAGAGGGCCATTTACTACATTAGCAGAACACTTCTAGGATATGAATTGAATTATTCTGTCATGGAGCGAGCATGTCTCACAGAAGAGTTTGTGTCTCAAAAAGTTAAACACTATATGCTGATTCATAAGACATTACTCATAGCCAAGATAGACCCACTCAAATGTCTCATCAATAAAGAAGCACTCAAATGAAGGTTAGCTAAATGGGTTATAATCCTAAGTGAATTTGACATAGAGTATGTTGATAGAAGAGCAATTAAAGGGAAAGTAATAGTGGATCAGTTGGTTGACACTCCTATCCTGGCAACTGATCCTATTTTGTTAGACTTTCCAAATGAGGCCATATTTCTAATTGATACACCTACACAATGGTGCTTATACTTTGATGGGTCCTACACACTGAAGGGGTATGGTGCTGGAATATTGTTTATCATGCCTCAAGGTGAATATGTCCCCCGATCTTATAGGCTCAATTTTGTGTGTGCCAATGCCATGATAGAATAGGAAGCTCTTTACATGGGTCTCACAACAGCAGTCCAATGGAAGATCAAAAACTTGCATGTCTATGGAGATTCACATTTAATCATAAGGAAAGTTAATAATGACTAGATGACTACAGATGAAAAGTTGATTCCATACAAGACAATGGTCGATGACTTCAAGAAATACTTTGACCACCTTGTCTTTGAGAAAATTCCTAGAATGCATGACAAGGAAGCCAATGCAATGGCAATAGTGGGATCTTTACTTGATATTCCTAACGATGTAATGCGCTATGAGTTCTTAGTAGATAAACTTATGGTCTCGGCCTTCAAGGTCCCTTTATTTGAGTTTGTGAAATTGTCGGACCTAGTTCCCCTTGGTACCATGACATTTATGCCTATTTACATGACCAATGCTTTTTCCCCAACTTGTCTCACAACCAGCACAAAAAAATTATCAGACAATTTTCCTGATGTGTTATCATTGTTGACACCCTATATAGGAAGAGCCTAGACGGAACACTCCTTAGATGTCTCGATGTTGAAGATGCATGAACAACCCTATGTGAAATACATGAAGGTATTTGTGGCACTCATTCTAGTGGCCCTACTTTGGAAAAGAAACTCCGAAGGAATGGTATTATTGGCCTACCATGGAAAAAGATGCCTATAAGTTTGTACAGAAATGCCAAAAATGTTAGATACACAGATATCTAATACATGTGTCAGCTCAAGAATTGTAACCGATTACATCTCAATGATTGTTTTCACAATGGGGACTCAACCTTGTTGGCAAAATCCATCCCTCATCCTCCAATGGTCATAAGTACATAATCACGACCACTAGGTATTTTACAAAGTGGATAGAAGTCATCCTCATGACCTATATTACCGGTAAGAAAATATTTAAGTATATCCTCAACTACATCATTTGTCAGTATGGAGTACCCCTTTCTATAGTCACAAATAATGGCATCCCTTTTAAAAATAAAGATGTTGAGAACTCTGCAAAAAGTTTCACATTAAGCAACACTTTGCCTCATGTTACTACCCGCAAACTAACGGTCAAGCTGAGAAGTCTAATAAAACCATATTGAAAATCCTAAAGAAGACCTTTGATGATGTTGGTCGTAACAGGCACCTCCAACTCAATCTTGTCTTATGATCATACTGCACTAGAATCTGTACACCCACTGGAGCCACACCATATTCCTCGGTCTGCGGATCGAAAGCCATTTTGCCAATAGAGGTTGAGTTACCTTATTTGTGCATATAATTGTAGAATCTCATTTCAGATGAAGATTACCATGTATCTAGGCTACAAGAGCTTGAACTCCTTGATGAGAAACGTCAAAATGCCCTTAATCATCTACAAGCCTATCAGAATTGTCTTTGCAGAAGCTATAGCAAGAAGGTTTGTGTCAGATTCTTTGAAATAGGAAACCTGGTATTAATGGAAAATCAGAGGAACTTGTTGACAAAGAGAAACAAGGAAAGTTTGAACCAAATTGGCTTGGGCCTTACATTTTCACATCAACATTTGGTTCAAGTGTCTATTAGTTGTCTACACCTAAGGGTGATCCAATGCCAGATCCTATCAATAGCTTGCATCTACACAAGTTCTATACATGACTCTCAAAGAATCTTTTTCAAAAATGTCCTACAAAAATACAAACAAAAAAAATAGAAGTCAAAAATACAAAAAAAAAATTAAAAACTAAATAAATTGTTACTTAAGTGAAAACCTTGCAAACAGGCATCTTGAGTGACACCAAAAAAATATAAATACAAGATAAATAAGTCGTCCTATGGTGAAAACCACTTCAGTGGTGCCTTGAGCAAATACCTTGGTGAAAACCTGGGAACAGGCGTCATGTGTAGAGATTTCTACTCCACTACTGCTATCATTCTATCTTATTCAATTGTTTGTCCATTGTCGTACATCCATTCATTACATCTGCTTCCATAATAATCTTATCATATCGTCCAAGGTTGGTATTCATTAGTCTTTTGTCAAAAGTCAAGCCATTCATAAGTTAGTCCATCAGGGCTCCACGAGTCGATCCATCATGTCCTTCATGAGTTAGTCCATCGCGCCAATCATATAATAAATCGTCATATGTCAAGACTAGGGGCACACTTATGTCATGATTGTCTGAAAGACTTGAAAAAATCTAAAAGATCAATAAAAATCATGAAAAGTCATAAAAATCAATAAAAATTGTAAAAAATTATGAAATAATCCCTAAAAATCAGAAAACATCAAAAACTCAAAAAACAATATCTTCTTTCTCATCATTAATAAAACAATCCATTTGCTATGACAAGCATTGAGTGGATGCCAAACAGAGCAAGTCTGAGCTTCACAAATCACGCATCAATTGACAAACTTATCGACTGGTCCTCAATCAAACTGACCACATTGTCTTATCTATCGGTCAAAACGTATCAATCTTTTTTTGTCACATGATTATCATGTCTTATACAGAGGATGGATGCACTGGAAACTAGGCATGTCAGTCTAAAGCGGGCTAACTCATTCTGGAAAACTAAACGTCATCATCATCAATGTCATTATCAGAACAAACACTTAACAAAGATAAAGAATAGTATGGTTGTTGACTTGTTGTCTAAGTTTTATCTTTTTATAGATTTATCTTGAGTCATGTTCCTATGCTTCTTCGGATATCCACAAGTGATTAGAGAAGCCACGATAGTACATGGTTCTATTTTTCTGTCTGTTGTTTCTGGAATATTTTCATGAAATCCGAGGAAAGGTATTTTGTGTCTGTTTTGGCGTGTTCACATATGAGCAAAATATTACAATAAGAAAAAATTACTATAAATGAAATTGTTCATGATTGTCGCACATACCTCGACCCTTAATACACGACCCATTGGATGGATGGAAACATTCATTGTCTATTACAAGTGTCTGTCACATGCAAAGGGACAATCCTACCATAATTTTCAATATCTTGGTGGGGGCATTACCCATTTTGCTAAATAAAAATGGCTCAATAATGAAAATATTTACATCCAAGTATGAAGATTCAAAAGATAAAAGTAGTTTTTAAATACATAATCTAAGTTTCAATAGAGGTTATGTGTTTTCAACTGATTTACCTAATTGTCTGTCAACCTAGCTATGTCAATATTTTTCGTCAGTTGGTCCTAATTTTCTCTCAGTCATGTCGCTAGCTTCTCTTATATTAGTCAAATCATTTTATCTATCAATCAATCATTACATGTCTTATATAGGATATGTCTCCTGAAACCGAATATCATCATTTCTTATACAAGATGTATCTTTCCTGACACTAGACATTGTCGCTAGTCTTATATAGGATGAGTCCTTCCTGAAACCAGACATGATTCTTATCAACAATGTCTATGCCCAATGTCAATCAAATTGTCATCATAACCTACTAACATTCTTCTTTCGAGAGATCATTCGTGACATTATTGCACAAACAATCTCTCAAGGGGGCACTATATGATCTCGTTGGGGAATACTGGGGCAAAATTTTATGATTAGTCTTTGAAATGACGCTCAAAATCGTATTGTCTCAAATAAGGGCAAAATGTACATTTAAAATTGTCACATGCCTGCAAGCAACAATTTTACTTTCTTAATTAATTAAATAATTTTAGTTATTTGATTAATTTAATGTCACTCTTCTAATTCTAATTCAAAAATCAACATTTTCCTCCTTTCTTATAATTAAATAATTTTTAATTATTTAATTTTCTTCTAATATTAATTAAATAATTTTATTATTTAATTAATTAATTTCCCTTTTAATTAAATAATATTTATTATTGAATTAAGTGCATTATTCTAATTTCTCTCATAATTAAATAAGTATTTCAATTATTTAATTAATTAAGTCATCTATAATTAAAAAAATTATTTGATTTATTTAATTATTCACCTTTTTAAAATAAATAAAATCTCTATTTTATTTATTAATTTCATACACATGAATTAATTAATTAACTTGTTTAACTCATTTCCTATTTTTTCTCTCATTTACACAATTAAATTATCGTTAAATATCTTCTTGATCTTGTCACTTCAATTAAATAATCTTTATCATTTGATTAACTATCTTCTTAATTCTTGCCATCTATAATTGAATAATTATTTTAATTTTTAATTAATTAACTATTTTTTCTCTAATTAAATAAATTCTTTGATTTATTCAATTATTTTAATTATTAATTGTCTTCTATAATTAAATTAAAACTTATTTTTATTTAATTATTTCATTTGCACAATGCTAACTAAGTCTTCTAAATATAAATGGATAGATTAATTATTTATTCTCATGCACAATTAAATAATTATTTGATTATTTAATGTTAACTATATTCTTCATTTCATCTCCTCAATCAAGTCAGACTACTAATTTAAGTAAACACTTATCTATCCAGACTCCTATTATGCAATCAGTTACATATTCATTCCTTAGTCATGCAATCAGTATATGTCAAGTAGTCTCAGTAATTTTTCCAATCAATCTTGTCTAAATTAGTCTTAACCGTTCATTTTGAAAAAAGCACCCCTTAATTAGAATTGTCCAATAAAGTCTAGAAGTCTATAAAAGGAAGGTGATTCTTCATTGCTTTACAACCACAATTCTCAAATCTTTGGGTCATCATATCAAGGAGCAAATCTAACTATAGTGTACCTACCATCATATTCGCTGCCCTCTATGAATCATGTTGCCCATGGATCCTTAGCATATTCTACTAAAATCAACACCCTCCAACCAACAAATATCTCAAAACATAGATGTGGCCTCCTAGAAAGTGCATCAACGACTCACTCGTCTTCCCCTTGACATACTTAATGTCAAAATCATATGCATGTAGCTTACTAACTGAGTTTTGTTACCTATCATTAAGGTCCTTCTGGTTCATGAAATGTTTTATACTCGTGACTCGTTTTGATGACAAATCTACCCCTACTAAATATACTTTGAATTTGGCCAATGCATGCATAATGGCCAACATCTCTCTATCATAAATGGAATAGCTCTTCTCCAGCTCTCAATCTGGCTCTCAAACACTATTGGGTGTTTCTCTTGTATCAACATTGCACTGATCCCCTCTCCTAACACATCACACTCCAATCCAAAGGGTTTGGAGAAATCTAGAATAGTTAAAGTCGGGCAAGAAGACATCACCTTCTTAAGTGTTTACAGCACTTCTTTGCTGCCTCAAACCATTGAAAAGTTCCTTTCTTCATCAAGTCTACAAGTGGAGCTGCTATTAATGAAAAACCCTTTAACAAATCTCTTGCAAAAACCATAGAGCCCAAAGATCCCTTAAGCTTAGTGAGATTAGTAAGAGTAGGCCATTCAACAAATCAACTCACTACCTCTACATTGATAATGTGACCCAAATAAAGAAGCTCTGCCATCCCAAAGTCACACTTAGATTCCCTTGCATAAAGAGATTGACTCTCCAAAATACTTACGAACTCCTCCAAATGCTACATATGCTCCTCCTGAAAATCAAAATGTCATAAAAAAAATATCAAGACAACTTCCTCAACAACTTCTTGAATACGTAGTTCATACTACTCTAGAAAGTAGCCAAAACACTTGTTAACTCAAAAGGCATCACCAAGAACTAAAAATGCCTAAAATGGCACCTGAAAGCCATCTTCTCATCTCCTCTATTTATTAAGGTAATGGAAGCTAGTTAATTATCCAAAAGAGTAATATTTGCAATTATATCTGGTAAGCAAAGGTCATCCATCATTACCAATTTCAACTTGTTGACAAAGCACACGTATAAGATGCATTGCATTTGTGTGGAATGAGTTAATCATCTATAACTTAAGATCACCAACTTGGGAATAGATAAATAATCATTATTTTATTGGATGAGAAGGTACCAGCACCTTGCTTGTGTGTGAATTATTCCCTACTACTTGCATTAGTGGCCATGCACTTTGCTGCTTCTCTTTATTTTTGTTCAGCCATTTCCTAAAATATGATCTGATTATATTCACAAGTTTAGAGATCCCTAAAATATGATCTGATTATATTCACAAGTTTAGAGATCCCTAGAGATGATCTGATTATATTCACGGATAGCATGGGAGAAGAATGAAAGTTGGTGCTACTGCAGGCTCTCATCTTTCAACTGATTTGCAGCAGATTTCATGTTTACTGAAACCTTGGCCAAGAAACATGGAGACCTTGCTTTGTGTTGCCGACATTTGACACTTCGTATATAAAAATTTTAAGTTGTTACTTGAGAGGGTTGCTTGGAGATATGTTGAGCACACTGCATATCACCTCTCAATAAAGAGTGGTGTGTTGAGTTTGTTAGGAAGGTTTCTATAGGTCACTCCTGAAAAAAAGCAGTATAATGAGAGCGGATTAACAGGTAAAACTCGTTCATATAAAGGGGTTACAAACTCTAAGCAAGCCTGCTTGAAGAAAGACAACTAAAATCAAGACCTTGAAACAGCTACCACTAAAACCGAAACCCTGAAAACTACTACCACTAAAATCTAGCAAACAAATCTAAATTCATCACGTACCTGGGATGGTATCCTCCTTGCAGGAAACCAAGACTCCTGATTCTTTTACTATACTACTAACAACTCTTGAAACACCAATTCTTTGCACTTGTGTGGAGGTGACATCTTCAAGCATCCCTTCCTAATAACAACTTAAAAGATTTCTATACAAAGTGCCAAGATATATATATATATATATATATATATATAGAGAGAGAGAGAGAGAGAGAGATTTGTGAATTTTCCTGCTCGTTTGCAGCATTTACAATCTGTTATAAGTTAGACCAACATAACATCAACCAATAAGCAAACATCATCAGACTTCACTCTCATGTCTACCTTGCATTTGCTTGTAAGTTAATATTAAAATATAAAAATCTAGTAGTCAATTGTCTACATAGCAATTAAACTACTGTAATTTGCAGCCATGAGTAGTCAGCTGCAGCATTTACAGTCATTAGATCATCATAACAGCCCATCAATTCAAATCAGGTTTGAATTACAGCTTAGAATGACATTAGATTTGGTTGGTCCAACTTAGAATGACATCAGTAAATAAACAAAATACTATCAGACTCCGCTTGTGTTGAACCTGCATTTCTATCACAAGTTAGTATAAAACTATAGAATCATAATAATCAATTGTCCACATAGAAATTAACAATTGTAATTTGCAGCCACGCCTGGTCAGTTGTAGCATTTACAATATTGCTGAGAGATAATTATGCGTTTGTTCTTTTGCTGGTCATATTCCAGATGATAGCTAACAAGTAACTTTCTGCATTAATAACTTTGATTATGTGTACATATTGCCACATTGATAATTATTATCGACTTTCAGAGTTAACCCTGTGGGGAACCCAAAGCTCGGTGAACAGTGAGTTAAAACTTCTAGAGCCAAACGTTATACGTAGATATTGTTAATCATTACAACTCCACTAGTTAACACAGCTCTACTTAACCTCTTGTTCTTGAGTCTATGAAACAGAACTCTTTTAAGCTATTAAAGCCGATTTTCTGCAAATGTTTGTTACAGATGATGATAAAAGTGAATGATAGCACAACAGCTGTGCATACAAGATAACAGTGTCACAACACCTACACATGGTCACTCCCCATCACTGGTATAAGTTAGCTCCAAGTTCATTCTGGGCCACCTTTCTCATATTGTCCATATTACCATTGAAGGGCCAATAACATCATGACCAACAGATCCTCCAATACTTGATCATCCAGGAATATGTAACCTCCCATAATGAGAAATGGATAGGCAAATAAAAAGTGTTGCACTAAGCAGTTTAATATAAGACTTCTTTTTGAGATGATGGACATTACCCTTCAAAAAAGGGAACTAATAAATATCCCTCTAGAACTGGCTAAGGTAATCGGGCACCACTAAGGGAAATTTCCACCAACACCATTACAAAATTAAATCCTAGAACTTTGCTAATTAATCTTCAAAAATGGAACTGGGGTCATTTGCCAACAGCCATTAGAATTTTATTAATACCACATTGATAATAAAACAGAATACACGGACAAGCAAATTTGCAAAAGCAATAATTCCTTGCCTGTAAAAAGATTCATGAATTTATGAAAGAATGTGTAAATTTAAAAAATTTAATTCGTGCTCCAATTCCTGCAAAAATGAATGTAAACATGAATCAGTTAAAAATCTTTCTCAAATGCCTTTTCATCGTATCAAAGAAAGGAAAACTCTGTTTACCAATTTATTCTAGTAGCAAAAATATAACTTAAAAAGACGATGGACAAAGACTTTGGATGTAATATAATCAAATACCAGGATAGACGTTATCACAAACATAATAACTTCATTAGCAGCAGTAACATATGCACAAGGCAAAACATTGGTCAAACCAGCACTGAATTTTCTCACAATATATTAACAATATGGCACTGTTCAGTTTTAGGTCAAACTGTCAGTATTTAATGGAATTTCAGTTCAGTTCAGCAAAAAAAAATTGGTGATTTTTTTTTTAATTGGGTTTATATATATATATATTCAATTCAGAGATATATATTACCAAATTTATAAGATTCTTTAAAAAATTAATATTGTATTAAAGTTTTAAAAATTTAAACTAGCATGGATATGTTGAATATATCTATCTAAAAACAGCATGACATATCAATCTTGAGCCATTTTAAATTTTAATTACTTGAGAGTTCTTATATTTTACTTCAGAATTATTTTATTTTCTTTACATTGTTTTCTTTATTTTTATAATTTTATTTTATGAGTTTTTTTATTAATAGTTATTTTATAATTTTTCTTTTTCCTTTTCTTTTGACTGCTTTAGTTTTTATGTACATGGTCACGATATGACACTCCATGCCATGCAGCCACTGTAAAACATTTCTTGGCATAATTATAAATATGAGAACTTAGATAGATAGAGCATATAATGATAAAGCTTCACCATACCTTTAATATTGCTTTGGTATCCCATTAACACTGACCTATGTAATGATGTGAAGTCGTATCATTTATTATGTTGAGAATTTGAAACATGTTGAAATCTTGTGGGTTTTGATATTTACTGAAGTCCCACTTTATAAGCAGAGATGTCAATCTCCATTCATGTAAGAAAACCTCTCCCCATCACTTAATTCATCCTGCCACATCATTTGTTTGCTTTTTTCACATGCCTATTCTTAAAGGATATTTCAGGCTTTGTACTTCAACTTATAGATCCATTTGCCGCCAATGGGTTTCTTCCTTGGTGGAAGATCTGACAAAACCCAAGTGTTGTTCTTCTAAAGACTATGATACTCAGCTTCCATAGCCTTTTCCCATTCAGGTACCCCTTTGGCCTCTAAATAAGATTGGGGCTCATAAACACACTGAATGTTGGCCATAAGAGCAAAATTGATTGTGTTCTTGCTCTTGCCTATGGATGATCTACCCTCAACAAGCTCATCATCTCGAACATTGTCGATAAGCTTTTTCCACCACTTAGGTCGGAAAATAGAACCATCTTCCAAATCAGGATGATCACCATGACTTGGGCTGCCTGGAATGAATTCAACTGGATGTGATCCAAGTTATCCTGAGAAAATCTGGTGATACAATGGCATGCCTGGGAGATTCCACCAATTCTGGTTCAGAATCTTCAGAATCCCTCTCTTCAGGTGAAGCAAATGGAAGGCTACCACCCAACTTTCTTTTCTTCATAGGCTGATCTCCAGGACTTTGGATAGGAGAAGAGAGCATAAAGGGCTCTCCTTCTTCATCAAAACCATATCTCTACTGCATGTGATACGATCAATGTCCACATCTATCCACCAATAAGCCTTGTGATTGTCACCATAGCACGTGAACATTAACTTCTAGCTCTTGGAATCCAGCTTTGTTCTCTTGGCATCTGGAATCCAGACACAAGTTGTATAGACAAACACCTTCAAATGGCTGATTTTGGGCTTCCTCCCAGACCAAGCTTCTTTTGGGGTCATCTTCTTAACGGCCTGTGTGGGAGACCGGTTTGGAAGGTAAACTGCGGTGTAGACTGCTTCTGCCCAAAATTTCTTGGGGACATTTCAATGGGCCAGCATATAACGGGGCATTTTGGTGATTGAGTGGTTCCTCCACTCAACAACACCATTATGCTGAGGGGTGTAGGGTGTGGTAAGATGATGCTCAATGCCATGTGTAGCACAAAAGTTGGAAAAATAAAGACAAATTCCCCCGAACCCTATATTATCTAACCTAAGAACAATGATCTGACATTTTGACTCTTTTTCAACTAAGGCCTTAAACTTTTGAAATATACTAAACACCTCTGATTTTGCTTTGAGGAAAAACACCCACATTTTCCTACTATAATCATCGACAAATAGCAGAAAATACCTAGATCCAGTGACTAATGCAATGTTCATCGGTCCACAAGCATCTACATGAACCAGTTACAAGATCTTGGATGCCCTCCAAGGGTCCCCATTTGATAAAGGAGTTCAATGTTGCTTTCCTACCTAGCAAGCTCCGCACCATGACTCTACGACTGAATCTCAGGTAATCCAACCACCAGACTCCTTCGAGCCAATTGAGAGATATAGTGAATATTTGTAAGAATCCTTAATAGATATTTTCTAATTTTCAAATAAAACTCTCCGATGTTGTGTCACAAGTTTAACGATCCAATAGTTCTGAACAGCCGTGTCTGATACTTGTGTATGGTGTTTACTAAAACTTCTATGTGCCCTTGTTTTCATAAACAGCTGAGGGATTTATGATAATTATGAAGACTGGTGCATGCTGGGTAATAAGTATTAATTGCAGAATAGAGACATAACATGATATGACTTATATCAAAGATACTAAATCACAATGCTAAATAATGAAATAGATTCCATATAACTGATTACGTTTAGTTCTCAGAAAACCAGAAACATTAATCTTGCAATGGGATTTGTGATTTAACATACGGTTTAATCCTCCTAAGGAGATCGACTGCTGACCCAGGCGTCTAAGCTGGGTGGTCCTGTTCCCCGTCCTTGAGTTCAAGCCCACCAAACACCCTGCAAGATCCCCGCACCTCCCGGTATCCTTCCCTTTACTGTTCTGGAAGTTCGAACAAGCTGCACTAAATATTGGGCCGGCTATTGCTGTTACGCTGCTGTATGCAGCCTGAACGACAACTACAACTGAAGGTGGTCGGGTGGACTACTATCGACCTGTGCAATGTTCGCGCCCAGCTCCTTCAATGGACTCTCAGCCCCTCGATAGGCAGTGGGGAGGCGGAATGACAGGGCCCGAGTGTATACAATCCGCGTGACTGTTTATACTATCCGCAGATGTCAAAACAGCTGGTGGCATTTACTAGCGTCGACAGACACTCCCGACTGCTATGAAATCCCGGTGTCTTACTCCAGATCACCCACAGACTATTACTAACATCTCCCGTGAAAGTTGTTACCCACGCACATAGTCAGGATGCAGAGTAAACAGTGTGTATGATGAAGATGTCCAAACAGTGAATTGGAGTGGTGATAGTAACGTGATTTCCTTCCTCTGAATACTCTGATAGATAACCAAACTAAAATGCCAGAATACGGAAGTCTAGATTCCATGGTATTGTCTCCCCCATAACTGCGATTTCAGTCTATTACTCAATGCTGGTATTATTATCATTTTTCCTGGTTCCTGGATTTCGAATTTCAATACTGAAACATAATGCCTAGTATAACACCTGATGTTCTCCACTTACTTGTTAAGCGCAATGGTGAAATCTGAGATGAATCCACCCTCAATGAGAGAAAGCTGGGGCTACGTCCAATTTTCTCAATCCTTCCCAAGGGGCTACGTCCTCAAGAATAATCAGTCACATTAAAGCAACCAGCTATATAATCTTTAGTTTAATATATTCTCATTGTACTTTCCCAAGGAAGATTTCCTTCCTTTTATCACCTCGAAGTGAGAGCCATTACATCCGAATAGGCAATGTGGGATAAAAAAGCACTTTCGTCTTTTAGTCACTTAAGTCACTTTATAAAATAAAGTAACTTAAAATTATAATATTAAAGTGACTTTATAACAATACTTTATAAAATAAAGTATCCCAACCATATAGTCTGACTCAGATATAAAATAAATGTCCAAGTAGCCCTGTGACTGACTGGCATCCTCTGAAAAGCGGCCATTAGACTATCCGGATGGCTAGATAGACTAATCAGGCATAAAATTCCATTACTGCAGAGAAGGGGACATTACAATATTCAATTTCAGATGCCCATATCGCTAATACCAAAGAGTGTTGATAGAGGAACTCTTTATTGCCATAGCATGCACATGAGAATCTCCAGTGTTAACTAGTCTATAAAGATCATGATCCTCAAGGCAAACAACAACTATAGTTCAAGTCTTCTTGTCAACAATGCTACACTTGTGTGCATTGAAGACGACATCCAACTTTTGAGAATGGTGCATAATTTGACCAAACAGCAGATTTAGTTCCATGCCTTGCACATTACATTGAGAAATATCAAAATTCTACCTCCAAATATCAAAATTCTTCTTGGAGTTCTCATGAGATTTGCCTTGTCCTTTCTGTTGAGAGGACTTGCATTTACCCTTGTCCTTATTCGAGGCTCTGGCACTTAATGCCTATTCAGTATAGAATGTGCTAATGTCGCTCTTGTTGTGATTTTCACACCATTGCCCCATTGCAAATGGGGACCTCCTCTTTCTTAATGTTTTATACCAGAAATAAAGATAAACAACAAAAATCAAAAATAAGGAACAATAAGACACATAATTTATCCTGGGAAAAACCCTCCTTGAGGGAGAAAAACCCAGCCACAAAGTATTGCTTCTATTATTGAGAGATAAAAAACTGATTACAATATTATCAAATTTCTCCCAGCAAACATCACCATCAAAACAACCATGAGAAATCCGACAAAGTGAATATATAGAAAACTTGACTCTTTATTTTTGAAATGGAAGACTTTTTACATTCCAAGCGCAAGTCTCGTCATTTTAAACGAATGTCTCTTTACATCTCCTTGCAAGTCTTTTCAAATTTCCAAGTGCAAGACCCTTAGCTTATCTTGGACAAGTGATTCACCTTCAAGAGAAAGATAACTCCCAACGCTATATAACATCAACACTCCCTCTTAGCTAGGGAGGTATCTTTTCCAGATTCTCATGTCACGGAGTCTCTCAACATGACAGTCACAATGGCTACACCCATTTGTGAAAAAAACAAAATTTATCACGGATTCTCTCAACGTGATAGCATCATGGAGTCACTTAACATGATGTTCACCATGGCTATTCCCATGTGTGAAATAAACACAAGCTCCCATCACAGAGTCACTCGCGTGATGTTGTCATGGAGTCTCTCAACATGACATCCACTATGGCTACTCCCATGAGTGGAAAGAGCAACAAGGGCTTTCACCTCAAATTTCTCCGTCTCAGAGAAAAATGCATTACGAGGGCTTTCACCTCAAATTTCTCCATCTCAGAAAAAAATGCATTACAAGGGCTTTCACCTAAAATTTCTCTGTCTCGTAGAAAAATGCATTACAAGGGCTTTCACCTCAAATTTCTCAATCTCAAAAAAAAATGCATTACAAGGGCTTTCACCTCAAATTTTTCCATCTTAGAGAAAAATGCATTACACCACATAATAAGAACAATTGAATGTTGAGACTCCCTCTCAGCAAGGGCAGCATTCTCACATATTTGATTGTCACAATAAATTACAGTTGGCACCAATGTTTGACCAAACAAGGAGCTTTCGAAGCCACACTGCTTCAAGAGCTTGTTGATCCTCTGCAAAGGACTTGGCATTCTCCCTCTGCCACTCAAGCTCCCTCTAAATCTCATTTCCTCCTACCTTCACTGTCTCCTCCACATCCAAGGCCTCCATTGTCGAATATCAATACCTCTATTCACACTGACACTGATATCTTGAGGCATTTTCTCCAAGAGCAGGGTTTTGAATCCAATCCTTCCTTGAAAAGAAATCAAAACTTCATTGTTCTCTTCCCGAAAGCCAAATTCCCAATCAAATACTTAATTACAAGCAGCCAAGGGAATGTTGTATAAAAATAATTTGCACATACCTACAGGAAGATGAAACACCCCCTATTGTTGCCTCTAATCCCTTAATTACAATCTGTATCACATACCTATCCACGACATATATCAGATCTGATACTCCAATTGAGTTGAAATGTCATATTTGCACAGCAAGTAGGAAGATATGTAATTTTTAAGTCCTCAGATCAGTCCCAAGTTGAACTAGAAGAACTAAAATCTGAAATGTTCAAATCTGAGCACGTCTTTGACTACCCATACTCGCTCAAAATTAAGTATTGACCCCTGACAACAGATAAGAATGCTCACACCAAGTAGAAGAAATCAACGGCAACATCCGAGCACCAGCTATAATCTCATGTGTCGGATGAAGGAACTTGAGAAGAAATCATGACTATCAAAAATAATGAGCGGCTAGAATTTGTAGATGTCCACGCCTTATATTGAGGAAGGCTTAAATATATGACTGTGCAAGCATAGCATTCACACGGCACAATCTTTAGACACCACACTCCCATGTTTGTTGTGTGTTGCTCTGTATTGTGATATAGAGTACACATAAAACTCCGGATACAATACCACCCGAAAGTCAATAGCTCCATGCCCACACTCTTAATTTGTTGTTATTTGAACCCGGCTCTGATACCATGTTAATGTTTTATACCATGAATAAGATAAACAACAAGAATAAAAAATAAGGAACAATAAGACACATAATTTATCCTGGGAAAAACCCTCCTTGAGGGAGAAAAACTCAGCCACAAAGTATTGCTTCTATTATTGAGAAATAAAAAACTGATTACAATATTATCAAATTTCTCAGAGCAAACATCACCATCAAAACAACCATGAGAAATCAGACAACGTGAATATACAGAAGACTTGACTATGTAACTTCGAAACGGAAGACTTTTTACATTCCAAGCGCAAGTCTCTTCATTTCAAACGGATGTCTCTTCACATCTCCATGCAAGTCTTTTCAAATTTCCAAATGCAAGACCCTTCGCATATCTTGGACAAGTGATTCACCTTCAAGAGAAAGATAACTCCCAGCGCTATATATTATCAACACTCTTTTTGCTCGCAGTTGTTAGGTTAGTTAGGTTTTGGCAGTTCAAAGCTTTGAAAGACTGAGGGGAGGCAGCAAAATCAAATGGCCAAAATTGTGATTTTAAAGTGGGAACGTTGAAATTAAAGTCCTTTAGGGTCAAGTTATAGTGGGTTGAGTCAAAAATCCTAAAGTATATTTAAAATTTGGCTAGCCAAGCAATCCAAAATACATTATAAAGGCATATTTTATGCATAAGGGCCTTAAAATCCTTACAGAAATTGATTTACCATACTTAAAAGGTCAAAATCTTAAGGAAAATCATTTTTTCTTTATAAAAATACACAAAATCCAAACTCACTATAAATTTCCCCACTTATTTTGATCAAAATCCAGACATACTATGAATTTCCCCACTTAAATTGATCAAAATCCAGACATAGCATGAAATTCCCCACTTTAAAAGGCATTTTCTTGATAATTTTCTAAAATTAAGTGTTGGGAATAAATCTAGACATGGGTCATTTTTCCCCACCAAGAATCCAGAGATATAAGATGAGAGTAAAGAGTCCAGATACAAGGCAAGTTTCCCTTCTAGTTCTATACTTTGTCAAATTTTGGATGCAAAGTGTGGATGGTCCCTATGAATGTGTGGATTTGTCCAGAGACAGGTCGATTTTCCCCATGGAGATGATAAAGGATGTGAAATTTTTTCTAGAATGGAAACTACTTGTCCACACATGGGTCGAATTTCCCCATATTGAGCAAACAAAGCCAAAATGTTTGAAGTGTGAAAAATGAAATCATCCTTGCACGAGTCGATTTCCCTACTTGGAATGAAGAGAAATGAAGTGTGGATGGCCTTATTTTGAATGGTGAGTGGGACTTAGCCAAAAAATTTGTAAGTCCATACATGGGTTGTTTTTCCCTTTTAGTACTTTTTTTAAATAAATTAATTAAATAAAGGGAGAAATAATGCAATAAAGTTTTACATGTTTCTAGAAGGTGAAATGTTTGTCCCACATTGCTTGTGGGAGGTAAAAGCCAAGCCAAGCCAAGACCCCTTTAAAAATGACTTGCAGCTGCAATATAGAAACACGAGAATTTATGAAGGATCAAGTAATGTGAGCAAAGTGATCAAGGCAAGAGCCAAAGGGGTTGAGAAGGAAATAGCCCAGCTACAGCAGGGCTGGAAATTGATCCAAGACGAAGAAAGAGGCATCATCTACTTGTTAAGTTTTTAGGATAGCTGCAAATGTAATAACACTCTATGTTGTATGTATTTTCCAAAAGCAACAATCTCTCTTTCATTTATATTGGGAATGAGGATAGGAGAGACATGTCCCTTCATGGGACATGTCTATTCATTTTTATTTATAAGAAAGGACATGCCTCTTCCCATTAATTATAATTTAATCAATCTTATAATTTCATCAATCAATTATTAATTAAGAATAATTTAATAATTTAATATTAAATATTAAATTTCATATGATTAATAATAATATAACATATACATTATATTATATGTTATATTATTATTAATCAACATATATTATATGTATTTTGATGATCATACGACTGAAGCTACAAACATTAACACTCCCTCTTACCTAGGGAGGATGATCAAACAAAATGTGTAGTGGTCTCCCGTGTCAACACTTATGACCCTTACCATAGCTACACAAAATATCAACACTCCCTCTTAGTTAGGGAAGATAAAATTCATCAAAATACAATTCACAAAAGATCTATTACTTTTAAGAGAGAAGATATCACCTCATTGTGGTATCAAGAGATATGGTCTGACCAAGAATATCAAGTCTCGTGATATTCACCATAACTCAAAATATTTTAGATATCACCTCAATATGATATCAAAGATATGGTCTGACCAAGAATATCAAGTCTCATTATATTCACCATAACTCAAAAGTATTTTATAGATATCACCTCAATATGATATCAGAGATATGGTCTGACCAGGAATATCAAGTCTCATCACCATAACTCAAAAGTCTTTTAGATATCACCTCAATATGATATCAGAGATATGGTCTGACCAAGAATATCAAGTCTCATGATATTCACCATAACTCAAAAGTATTTTAGATATCACCTCAATATGATATCAAAGATATGGTCTG
>MU224622.1:129362-169432 GCA_018584345.1 Thuja plicata
AAGATCAAGTTATTGTAAGATCGTCACCTTTCAATAACTTTAACAAATACAAGTGATAATCATTTGGAAGTCGTCACTTCCTCATGATTTACACAGGGGGCAGGCCCATTAAAAATATGGAGTCACAAACATGACATCCATCATACCTCAGCACAGAGGATGAAAACAAGGGATTTCACCTCGAACTTCTCTCATAGAGAAGAACTCATTGAGCAGATATCAATCTGTTGATCATCCAAGATTGTTTAAGATGAACTGTCAGACTCCCTCTGAGTCTGATATCAATCTTCTTAGCTCCTCGTCCAAAGTTACCTCTGAAGAGTTAAACTCTTTCTGAAAACAATTTCTTGTGCTTCTGTCCTGAAGGTATGTCAGAGAAAGATTACAAATAGCTTATAAACTAAACTATCTCATACGGAAATACCAAAGATAGAAGCATGCAAGATTTTACTAGCCAATATTATAGCATAAATTTCAAACTCAATAATTCATGTGCATTAATAAAACATGAAACACTTATCTTAAGTTTCAAATATTTCCTTGTGTAAGGTGAGCCCATATAGGAAATATCAACTCATCAAAATTTGAAGTTGTTTGCGGCAGACACACTGCAGGAGATCATCATGTTGTTCGTGCTAGCCATGTCGACAACCTTCATGCAGAGCGACATCCTAGAGTGGATGATCACCATTTTCTCACTCTCCACTAAGGATAGTTCAAATGGAAATGTAACATTGGTTATTATTCCCCCCACAATGTCCAATTCTCACTCTTATATCATTGAACAATACTCTTTGTCTTCTTGTGAAATGACTTGATTTCTCCAAGAGAGGTAACACTCTTTAATTAATTATTTATTTTTAGAAAGAGACACTTCCTTGAATACATTCTTCTTTGTTAATGCTCGACCATGATCATAACAAATTAATATATCTCTTTAATGAAAGCCACTTTCAGGAATTTCACATAAACCTGTACACAGTCCGTCATAAATTTTGAACCCCAAACTATATCTCCAATCTCTCCGGTGAGATTCTTCAAAACTTGTTTTTCACCAACATATCCGAAATTCAGAAAAACCCAACAGTGGATTTGTAAGATATGGTCCCTGTACTGAGACTGTATTTTCTGAGACAGTTACACATTCACCATCAACAAACTACTCTCTTACATTTGCAGTCTTGCTCCGATACCATGTTAAGTTTTTAGGATAGCTGCAAATGTCATAACACTCTATGTTGTATGTATTTTCCAAATGCAACAATCTCTCTTTTCATTTATATTGGGAACGAGGATAGGAGACATGTCTATTCATTATTATTTATAAGAAAGGACATGCCTCTTCCCATTAATTATAATTTAATCAATCTTATAGTATTTCATCAATCAATTATTAATTAAGAATAATATAATAATTTAATATTAAATATTAAATTCCATATGATTAATAATAATATAACATATATATTATATTATTATTAATCAACATATATTATATGTATTCTAATGATCATACGAATTAAGCCACAAACGTTAACACTACTGTCATAAAGTCTGATATGAATGAAGGAAAAAATCTCAAGCATAGAGTTCGATTTTTTTAAAGAAAATCCCAGGTTGCTTTCGTGTCTTCAAACATTGGTGGGATTCATTACAGACCTTGATTAAGGAAAAATCCCAAATTCTAAAGGGCATAAGAGGCTGAAAATATCAGTTTTCAGAATAAAGTCTGAGAATTTCCAATATCAGGGGCGATTTTTTGGAAAATCGTATAAAATCATAAAGTCCCCAAATCCTCCAATACTTGTTTGCAGATTAATCCTCAGGCAAAAACACACCTTTTGGAACCAATCCAAAGGATTAAAGGGCTGAAGTGAGTAAGTTACAAGCATAAATCTGAAAATCAATTTTCCTTACAAATTTTCTGATTTTTCAAATGGTTCTAAACACTAACCTGTGTGTATGGCAGATCTTTTGGAGGTGTTCTAGGACTATTTTGAGGCCATCAGTGGTCTGAAATCTTGAGTCTGTAGACACAGGTCTGAAGACACCAGCAGCAGGGGTGATTTTTAGGAAATTCCTCATAAATTTCCAACTCAACCAATCATTAAATGCGTCATTGCTGAGTCATTAGAAGGTTCTTTTGTGCCTAAATCACTGAGTTTGCAGCCTAAATTCATCCAAAAAGGGGGGGAGTTACAGGTATGTCTTCAAACAAGTTAAGTTGGCCTTGGTAGTGAAGTATGGTTTTGGTGCATGATTTTGATTCCTAGTTCACACATAAATCCATGAACATAATGAATGGTGGGCTTAATGAGTTGTTTGAACGAATCCTTAGTTAATTTTCAGACTTACCATGTTTGTCCTCAGAAAACCAGAATCTAATAGAAGTCTGATTTTGTCATTTTGGTGGCTAGGTATTGATCATTTATTGTCTTAGGATTCTAATCCTAGTGCCTATTTTTGTTACAACTCTCAAGGGATAGAATTACTAAGTTATGGCATGGAATTCATGGATTAATTCAAGGATTGTGAAGTCTGAAATTTATTGTTTTGTTTTAGTCCTTTACGACCATACTGACTTCGGGCTTTGTACTAGGAATCATGTCCGGATCAAAGGCGGGGATAATTGCAAGGAAGCGAACAAAGAAAGGTGGAAGACAAGTTCAAGCTCAAGGCCAAGGATAGCAATGAAAGAGGACTAACCCAAAGCAATCAAGATCAAAGGAAGACAACACTTCAAGATAATGCACTTCAAAGCTGGGACAAAGGAAGGAAAATTCAAGGATCAAGCTGAAGGAATTATCTTAAGATCAAACCTTCAAGCAGGGACAAGCCCGGATTTAAAGGAGTCCATGGACAAGTTCAAGGATTCAATTCATGGACATTCATGTGTCCCTATGCAAGTCAACTTTCTACCTAATTAAATGCCTGAAGAATAAGGACTATCTTACAAGGAGATCAACTTGTCCCTATTCACATCAATTTTCCATACGGATCAAACAAATACACCATGGAATGTTCAGGGATGATTCTAACACCAAAGTTGGCATAGGAACATGGACATAAGGACAAATTTGAAGTCGATAGAAAGAAAGAATTCAAAGACAAGATTCCCATCAAGGGAGTGATCCTAATGATGATCAAGTCATACAAGGAAATGGATTGAGGAAGACTTAATATGCCAAGGAAGATGTTAATGTGTTCAAGGGATTGCCCCAAGGATCAAGTCCGAAGATGAAGAAGACAAAGAAAAATTCCAACCAATGAAGGTGGAAATACGAAGGGTTAAAGTATTACAAAATCAAGACATTCAAGAGAAAAAAAGTCCAAGAACGATGAAGAATTCCTAAGGATAAGGAAGTGGAATTAAGATGAAGATTGCAAGAGAAAAGAGGCATACATGTTCATAATGATGAGTTGTATGATGAGTTGGCGGCTTCCTTGCTTCCTGTTGGTCCTCAGGCCACTGAATTTTCTCATTGGCTCATTTTGTGGTGCTTCATTTCTATTGGCTATTTTTGGTTGCCCTTATTAGGGTTTGTAATGGATTAACCTGGGCCATTGATTTCAAATCAATCTTGGTCATTCATTGTAATTGGGGCTCCTATATAAACCCCAGCCCTCTCATTTGTAAGTTAGGATTTGCTGAAATTGTTGCTATGATACTGCCAAATAGTTCTTAATTCATTGTTGTGCCTTGCATGGTGAATTGTTGTGATCAAGTTTGGAGTAATGCATGGTTTCTTCATTTCCTCACTTAGATTAAAATTTCATTTCATGTTGTTTGGAAGTAGTTTAGTTGGATGAAAGAAACTGTGGATGTTTACTTGCTTGACTCGAATATAAACTAGGCCACTAGCCTCTTGCTGATTATAAGTGTGTCGTGTGTGGTAAGCTAGTAATTGTACTTAACTTCAATTGATATTCAATCTTTAGCTTGCATCCATTGATGGGATTGAAGAGGAGATATTGATTTGAAAATCATTTGAGTATTCCTTAGAAGCTTGCATTAGGTGGGTGGAAGTCGTTGATAAAACCGCATCTAGTAGAGTCCAAGTTCATCCATACTTCCTTCTATTCATAGTTAGAAGTAGAAGTAAAAGTTAAGTTTAAGTTCAAGTTGAGAAGTTCAAGAATTGGAAAATCAAAAGGCTATATTTTCATTGCTCATTGTAAAGCCAAATCATTCGAACTAAGTTGACAAGTCCTAGTGAACAGTGTAAGTCCCCTTAGAGATCCAACAAATCACATCATTTCAACTGAGCGAGTATCCACAATTGAAGGAACCTTGAAGTCACCTTGTGATCTTATTTGCAGGCTTAGTATCAGAAGTGACCTTATTCAAGAGAGGATTGAGTATCTAAGCGTTTCACTTTGAAACATTGGGTGTTTGATCCTGCATGTTGTAGAGGAATAAAACTCACATCAACAAGTCCCCAACTGTTGTTTCCATCTATCCTACTGCAAATGCTTGTTGCATAGGTCAAGAAATTTGAGATCAACACTAGAGGAAGTAATGTTGAGCATCTCAATAAAGCGTTTGTAGCTGTAATGTCCCCTTCTCTGCAATAATGCAATTTTATGCCTGATTAGCCTATCTAGCCATCCAGATAGTCTAATGGCCGCTTTTCAGAGGATGCCAGTCAGTCACAAGTGCTACGTGGACATTTATTTTAAATCGGAGTCAGACTATATGGTTGGGATACTTTATTTTATAAAGTATTATTATAAAGTCACTTTAATATTATAATTTTAAGTTACTTTATTTTATAAAGTGACCTAAGTGACTAAAAGACGAAAGTGCTTTTTAATCCCACATTGCCTACTCGGATGTTATGGCTCTCTTTTCGAAGTGATAAAAGGAAGGCAATCTTCCTTGGGAAAGTACAATGAAATTTATGAAATTAAGATTTATAATTGGTTGCTTTAATGTGACTGAGTATTCTTGAGGACGTAGCCCCTTGGGAAGAAACCTGAGAAATCTGGACGTAGCCCCAGCATTTTCTCACTTTGGTGGAATCACTTTAGATTTCACAAGTGGTCTTCAAAGCAAGTTAAGTTCTATGAGTTGAATCTCCAACATGAGTTGCGAAAGTCAGAGAGGCAGGTTTGTTTAAATCTCCAGCATGCACACTGGTTATCAAGTAAGCATTCAGACATCCGAATCAGAGAGGGTATTCAGAGTTAAATCCGCAGCTAAGTAATTCGAAGGTCAATGAAACAATGCTATCTTCCAGTCTGTTGAAGGCGTGAGTCTTGGTAATTGCGAACTGGAGAGGTTGAATCATACATTTAATCCAGCGGCTATTAGTGAAGGATTTACATTCCCATTTTGTTAAACTGACACTCAGCGGTGTATAAGCTACATTTTACCCGCAGACCAGCAGACATAGTCTGGGCGTTGGAGATGTGAAGGCTTGACTGGTGAGTCGCCCCAGTCGTGGTAAAGATTCAGCATTTCCCTCATAGACACCAGCCGCGTATGAAGCATAGTGGCTCGCAGACACCGCAGGTGTATTCCGGACGATAGAGATCATACTCCCCCGCGCTGGTATTGTATAGCAGGGAACAGACTTAGTGAAATAACTGGCAGTTTCCTGAATATCGCGTGAAGGTGATAGTATACAGGAGCTCGCGTGAAACCCGGGAATGGTGTAGACAGTTCAGGAAGTCCAGTAGGTTGATGCGGACTGGTACAGACACTAGCGGCGTCAGTCTAGTATAACAATCATCCAGTGCGAGGTGTTGACAGTGGAAGTTTTCTGTGCGAAATCTGTAGGGTGTCATTGGATACAATACAACCCAGCAATAAGGGTATAGGCAGGGGACAGCGCCATCCATTTCAGTAGCTTTTCCATTCCCACTGGCGGCCAGCATTGTATTTCCAGGTAGCCCGACTGCAACTATTCTATTGTGCATGAAAACGTAAATTTCTGGTTATTTTGTAAGGTGAATATCGATTGTTATTTTGGTGATTGTCATGATAAAGATTAGTTTATGTATCGAAACATTCAGAACATCCATGTAGTGGCATATTTGATGGAATTATTGCAATGAAATTTCTTTGAACAAACGGTTACTTGCAAAATCAGTTGGTGGGTGTTATCATATGGTCCTATTGTGTTGTAAAACTCTCGAAACCATCTTTCCGCATTTCCCCCACAGCTGAAGACCAAAATAAATAACAAGGATAAATTTAATCTCTCTCACAAGACCTGCAGGCATTTCTTGTATTAATTTGGGCACAGCCTGAGACAGGAATCTTACAGTAGCGTCATGGCAAACTTTTCAGCATAATGACTACCATGTCCTCTTCTTCCATTTTTCAACCAATAGCCTCCAATTGATTGTAATATCTTTATCTTTGTGAGATGCTCCAGCAGAAACATTTTCTCATCCATCATTATTAAAAACATGTTCTTCAGGAAGAACGAACTGCTTTTATCTGAGGTTTCATGGAGATCCTTCAAATGAGTCCAAATCACTGCACTTGACTTGTCAAACGGCACTTGGGGTAGTTGACCATCAGTGACTGATAATTTGATGAGCATCACTGCTTCACAATTGCGTTCATCATACTTGTCTCGGCCTTTTCCTACCGTCGTGGTTCAAGACATTGTACCCAAAACAACTTGATCAAGGCACCGCTACTCAAATATTGTAAGCATTCTATGTTTCCATGTGTTGTAATTACGACCATTGAACTTCTAGCTGCTCTCCAACATGATATTCGTCGGAGACGTCATCCCTCCAGCTTTTTGATGCACAAAAACAAGATAAAACATACTGCAACAACTAAATGTGATTTTTCTGGTCAAAAACCAATCAAAAAACCTTGCATGAAACCCAAGGCGTAGTTTTGCAAAATTGTTGGCACGAATCCGAAGATGGACGTCCATAGAAAAAACTTTAAAAAATTTGCAAGTTGAAAATTTCAAAATGTCTACACAGAACCCTAGGTCTTGAAACAAATCTGAGAAATCTTTGTTTTGGAAAAATCGAGTAGAACAAAGAAGTCTCAAAATGCGAAACCTTGGGTGCGACTATAAAATCACTATGTCTACAAACGTGATCTGCCAAGAGTGTCCAAACATATTTTGAAGAAGTGAACAGAGAAAAAACTACCCTAAGCTTCACTAGGTGGCGTGCAAACAAGAAGAAACCCACGCATTTGTGAAAAATGCGAGCAAAAATGACGTGATGAAGTTGCAGGAGCTATCGTCAACCCTAGCCATTGTGGGTTGCAAATAAAAACCTGTTTGTCGTCGTCGTCAACCCTAGCCGTCATGGGTTGCGGTTAAAAACCCGTTCGTCACCGTTGCACAACAAATCTTTGCAGATAAGTCACGATCTACAAACGTACGGGTAAGGAAACCCTTCGCGCACAAGTGAAAATGGGAAGACAATCCTTCAGGCAAACACAAAGAAATGTGTGCTGAAAAAAAATGTACTTCTACAAAAAAAGGTGCTCAAATGCAGACATGGGCTTTGTAGAAAACGAAAAAATGGTGCACTATGAGCTCGCGATTTTGCTAGTAAACCCTCGATTCTTGCAAAGTCAATAAACCTGTGAAAAAATTAACTTGAAAAAAAAACTTCTAAAAGATTTAAAAAATCATTTAGGATTACCATAACGTTTTGTGAAAAAATTGCAAAAAAAATATTAATCCAACTCTGATACCATGAAATGGTAATTGCTTGATGTATTAACTATGGAGATGAAAGCTCCATTCAAAGGAATTACAAGAACGATGTTTCTAAATGAAATGATCGTGAACTGGGGCTAGAAATAGAAACTAGCTAAAGCACATTAAGTGACCATTAAATAAGAAATATGCTAATATTTCTCTAATACAATCATCCATCCATTCATGCATTAATTCATCCATTCTCAAAAAAATGATGAAGAAAGGATTCACAGTCAAGAAAGGGAGTTTGCTAGAGTTTGATAAGGTGGTGCCACTGTTGACTATTAATAGACCACAGCTTAGTTGAGCAGATCCTTTATTGCAAAAGAGCTTGCATGATCAGTGTGAAAAGAAACAATAAGGTGAAGCATTTGCCACCCCTTTTCAAGCTTCCAAATGATGTTCTATGAAGGCCTAAGCAAGGTACCCGTGCAGTACTCTCAGAAAATACATTTTCCAGATATATAGAAAGGGTGAGAGCCAAAAACTTGACTAAAACCTGATGATTAATACCTAAAGGCAATGCCTTTCACTCAATTGGGAAAAAATAATAAAAATAAAAAGAAATTTTTCAGAATTGTTTCTGTACTGGGTTCGGCTGGATTTAGTTAGATTATCACAAGTTCATCTGAGACAAACCCACAGGCATCTGACAGCACCCTGGCCAAATCCCCTGACATACTGGACCTGGATCCAGGCATGCCCCCTGAAGAATCAGCAACAGTAATGTATTATGATTATCCTGTATTACTACCTGCCTTAGTAGTTCACTGATGCATAAAGTTGTGGAAAAAGGAGAATCAGAAATAAATGAAGTTGCTTGAAAACTGCAGTTGTCTGTTTACAAAATTTCAGCTGCAATTTCTCATCAATTGTCTTGGTGTCGCTAATTTATAAACAATTTAGTAAACTTTCATTTTAAAGGCATAACCACAATTAGCAAGAAGCAAGACAATTAGAGAATTATTTAGAGATATTTTAGCATACTAATGAGGCAATATTTATAATATTAATCTGTGTAACCATAAAACTATTAATCAGCAGTAGCCTTTACAAATAAAATAAAACCATAACTTTACTTTGAAAGAAATAACAGCAGAGGCAACATAATATGTATGAGAAATATTGATACCGATGCAAAAAAAAATGCTAAAAATTCTTGAGGATCTTTTCCGTTGGGATGCCCTCAGCTACCAGAAGAGATGTAACATCCTGCAGTGAGGAAACATCAATAACTGTGTCAGGAACACTGCAGATTCTAATCAATTGATGCATCCAAATTTTTAGTATTTTAGTTCCCATTTGATGAATTGAGCTATCATAATATTATATCACTGATGGCATCATCAAGTGGGGCCATAACTGTTGTGGAAGCATCCACCCTTAAAAATAGTTAATAATTTGCAAGCATCACTTCTTGAACATATTTAATAATGTTGAGAAACATTTGTAGTGGATGACAGGCAACCATTAAAGAACTTCACTGATTTGAAAGCCATCAGTGAGCAAAGTTATTTCCAAATATTTTTTTCTTGCATGGATCTACCCAAGATGGCAACTACAATTAAAAGTTTATATTTTGTTTATTTGTAGTGTGCTTGATGACTACATACACTGCTGACCCCTAACCATAATGAGTACATGCCTTGAGGAGGCAATGTCAACTTCCCTCCCGTATCAATGTCAGATTATGGTCATTGGGCAATCACTTGTGATATCGCATGGTTGATCCAAACCCAAGGAAATTATGTGGAAAACACTCTAAATACCTAGAACTGGGGTGTGTTATAAACCAAGGCAAAACATTAGAACAACTGCAGTCCATGGAAAGAGAACAAAATATCCTCATTGTTTAAGCAAGAACATAGAATTGATAATATAAATGTAATACTATATTTAATGCAAAGTTTAAGAAGAGTATATGTCACAACTTGTGAGTGGAGCTATGTGTTGTATGCTGCTGCAGTAAAATGTCAGGACATATGCAATGCGATATTCAACATCAATGTCTGCCTCAATTTCTATAAATATGCTATCACATATGCGTGTTTTATTGTTATTGGAAACTTGATCAAATAAAATCATGAAGATGCTGACTTCATGTAATGTCCCTTTTAATCCCCTGACTGGTCCTATAGGATTTGGCACTGACTTCAATTGCAAGAGACTCCTTTCTATTAAATGTAATGTCCCTTTTACAATTTCTTCAATCTTCACAATCTAAAGGTTATGTTTATGGACTTTGAGGGTCTGATGGAAGGTTCTAATGAATTCCTTGCTATGCAATGTTATGATCTTAGAGAGCTTAATTAGTGAGATTTGTAAAAATCTTCTTGTTCAATATTGTTGTCCTTCATTTTTGTATTAGCAAAATTAGCGAACACTACGAAATTTTTTGTAAATTCATGGCCTAAACTCTCTAAGAATGGCATTCTTAAGATGTTTTTCGAAGGCAAACAATCATCCCTTGAATTGTCCTAAGTCTTACGTCCTATGGATGCCATTTTTAAAGGTTTCCGTCGAGTTTTTCTTTGTCTTTCTTGCCAAGACGGGTTTTCTTCCCTGACTGCAGGTACTCGATTTTTGGTATCCTTCAAGTCCTTTTTCAATTTTTCTTGATTGCTTTGTTTGTTTTTGGTTTTGTTTTCATCCTAGATTTGTTGCTTTGAATTCCCCTCGTTTCAAGCTATCATAGGCCTAATTTGGATCGATATTTCAAGAGATAATGAGGAATTAAGTAACCTGCAGGTGGGGTTTTTAAGCCTGACTGCAAGTCTTCATTTCTTGTTTAAAGGCCTGCGATGCGGAAACAAAAGTCCACCAGGGTCTCTTAAGTCATGACAAGTGGGCTTTTTGTCAATCATTACATATCATCTTGGGTGTCATTTACTTGCAAAATGGAATTAAAACTTTATCTTTACATATTTGCAAGGGAATATGTAAACTTTAATGAGATTATAAAGCATTGGTGGGCTTTTTAAGCTTCATTACATACTTTCTTTTTAAAAGTTGAATTGTGCATGAGAAACCCATCCTTAGAATAAAAGAGTATTTTTAATAAACTTACACTCGCAAGTTGACTTTTTAAATTTGTTTTCAAGCGTTATCTTTGTTTTAAAGGAAGAGATGTTATGATTGCAATGATGTTCCTAAAACCCGTCAAGGGCATATACAAGTTATTTTAAAAAGAGACCAAGAATGGTTTTGACTTGCAAACACGTCTATAAAGCCCGTTGCTGCTCTTTTTGAAACATTTTTAACTTGTAATGATACTCCTAAAGCCCGTCGTCATCTATTATAAAGGATAGGCGGCAGTTTTTGTATGCTTTCCATATGCTAAAATTCGTCATCGTTTGAAGACCATGTTGTTGACTTGCGCGTGGCTTACAAAAGCCCGTTATGAAGCATCGAAATGCATGGTTTTTAATGACAATCACTCCCAGCGCTTGTATCGCTGATTGCAAAGCCCGTCCATGACTTATAAACTCGCTGTTTATGCCCTAGACACATTTTTGTTATGAGTTTTCATCCCAGCACTTGTAACGTCAACCATAAAGCCTGTCTAGGGCATTTGCAACATATTTTTGCAAAGTAAAAGGCATTGTTAACTAGCAGTGACATTGTAGAAGCCCGTCCAAGGTGAACTAAGTCATTTTTGGCTTGCATTCCTCAATACAAACCGTGTGCTTCTATATAGGGCACAGTTTTTCTCCTCTAATGCAAGTCAACTTGCAATCTCATACTGAAACCACGTTTTGCAAGTTTGAACCAGTCTTTGGAGTGCTATTCTCAAGCATTTTGTTTCTCATTCATGGCCACTTGTCAAGGGATGCTTATGGACTGAGAATGCATTGATTTTGTGAGAAGATTTGATCAAACTCTTTTGTCTATATAGCTGCAAATTGGAGGTCTTTCCTAGATCCGAAATCATCAAAATTTGAGAGATTTTCTTCAAATTTCCAAGACTTGTTTTTCCTCATTGCATTTGTGATTCTCAAGAGGAGGTATGCTTTCATTTTTTGATTTTTTTGTTGCAAGCTAGGGCTTCTTTTGTTTATTTTTATTTCTTGTTTTGAATTGCAAATCATTTTCAGATTTGTAGTCTTTGTATAAGAGCATTGTTTGTCAAAACAAGGCAAGATCTTCCCCAAAAGGCAACCCAAGTTCTTCCCACAAAGAGAAAATGCCAAGGCATGTGTTTTTCCTCTACTTGCAAACGGAATTCAAAGCCCCGTTTGAAAGTTTATTTTACAAATAAGAGCTAACTTTTTCCCTACCTGCAATTGGAATTAAAAACCCCACTTGCAAGTGTCTTCCAAGCACAAAATGAAGTCTCTTTCCAACCTGCAAGAGGGCTTTAAAAACCTATTTGCAGGTAGAAACCTTTCCAAAATGGCTTGTAATTGGATTTAAAAAAAATTCACTTACGAGTAAAAAGTACCTCCACTTGTATATGCGCACTTGCACTTCATTTCCAAACCAAATATTTGCATTTCATTCACCTGTAGTGCTCCAGAAAAAACCCTGCTTTCTATCTTTACTCCCAATTAAAAGGCTGATTTCATCGACTTTCTTCTGTTTTTTATTGCTCAAAGGCCTTCCAACATGCATAGCTCCAGATTTGCAAAGAAGAAAGATCCACAGCTTCTCCTGTTTGCCCGTATGATCTACCAATCAACAAATGATGCCATTGTTCTTATTTTGCAGACAGATTCCAAGACTAAAGGGTGATACGGGGCAAGAACAATCACATGATGGGACCACACAAGGAAAGGGATGAGCGATCGAATGTTTACGGGCATAGAATGCTCTCAAGACTGAAATGGTCATGAAAAGATGCTTCCTAGTATAGGCCATTAGGATGCAGAAAAATCAAGAATGCAGGTTCATGTTCCAAGATGTTTCAACCAAACCTAAACACATCAATCATGGAGCATCCTATAGCAGCATGAAGACTGACAAAGGATGATGTAGTAGAAGTAGTGTCTTGCCAGACAATTAATTTATTTTCATCATGCATTTTGTAATTTTGTTATTGACAAATTACATGTAATTGGGAACAAGATGTAATTACACAGGGATTTTCACCTGTAAAGTGATCGCATGTAATCCAATTACAGGTCAAGTTAGTTAGGACTTGCAATTTGAATAAGTCAAAGTTAGTTAGGGAATAGGTCAAAGTTTGTTGGGTTTCTCCCACCTTTCTCTCTCAGCCCCTCACCTATATATAGGAGGGAGCCTCATTGTAATTATCATCTTTTGGTAATGTAAGAAAACTCTGCCAGTTTGGATATGCACTCTTGTATGTAGATTAAATTGCATTCAATAATAGAGTCAACTTGTTTTCAAACTTTGTGTTGATTCAAGGTGTTATGTGACGACATTTTCTGAATATTGATTGTGATTTTTATGCTTTGTTCAAGAGGGATTTGATTTCAATCTTGCAGACTTTGAGTTGCATATTGCGTTCAGAGTTATAGTTAAATTTGAGTTTTTTGAGATTTTGTGCTGCATAAGGGCAAATTGATATAGTTGACAGTGGCTTCAGATACTTAAGGCCAAAAGACTTTGTGCTTCAGTGCTAAGTAATTTCATAAACTTTAGTGAGTATTTGGTAAGAGACTTTATGCCTTACCATTTATTCAAGTTATTAAATCATTATTCGGGATAAGTGCAGAAGACTTTGGGTTTCTGCAACTGTTCCACCCATATAAAGTAGATTGGTGTCTTATGTGTTGTTCTTACGTCAACTCACAAGCCATCAATATTATCGTAGCAACAGATACTTTTTGTTAAGTTTTAGTGATGATTGTAAATTGTTTGTAAAATCATTCCTGAAAAAAGAGGAATAGATTAAGAGAACCGCCCTATTTTGTAATTTCCAGTTAAGTCTTCGTTGGAGCTACCTACGGTAAGAAGGGAGCCTCCCCTATTGCTAAGAGGAGAGTAATCTCACTTGACATTGCCTAAAGTTACAACTTTGTAAGTTGTGGTCACAGTGACTTACAAAACTTTTAGCCAACAAATATAATATGCAGTAGATCTGAGCTCTGGTCATTTACACAGTATATTTTCAGACCTTAATCGAGATAGATTGCTGACTTTAGGGACTAATTCCACCTTCAAACCCCTCTTAATTTATTTGTATTGTTCTTCACATACTATCAATAGTTCTTCTCTTCATACATTCATTACTTTGCACTTCTATCTCCTTCTTGCAATTCGGCTACATATTTAATATATATTTTCCTTAATTCTACCTCTTAACCCTCATATGCAAATATGAGTTATACTATGTATTTTTCCTCCTATCCCCTCAAGTGAATTTGAGATGCCCTCTTATATCACATAACCTGAAAAGTTACATCTCTTCCAGTTCTCCAATGGTTCTCTTTAGTAACGATACCACTTAGTATTAACTCAGCTTGTAATTGTAACTCGTGTCGCTTCATGAATCACTATTCCCTTCGATACTAATCTCACTATCCTTAATTGATTAGTTATGTCTTGCTTAGAGACACAAATTAGTGAGTGATGTTGTTTAACTCCGTGCTTCTTGTCACCGCCAAAACTACTCATCGTATGAGCCCATCTCTTTGTATCCGCTTTCAATGTTATGTTAGGTTTACAAGCACCGTATATCTATCAACCATACTATTGCGTCCATTCTAACTGTCAATTTGATAATCCTTATACATACTACTGACAGGTTCAAAGCGATCTGCAATTTATCCATCCAAGACAAACAAAGGCTGATATGGTTTACAGAGATGATGCATAAATATATCAACATGGCCTCCTAATTAATGCATGACATATATATTGATGTGTTATCAAGCAAGCATCAAACAAAGCATACATTCCAATGGAGTTGGGTATCATTTCCTTCGTCAATCAACATGGGAGATTGTTACTACTTCCGGCAACAATTGAGGATTAACAGAGTCGATATGTCATTAATGCCCATATTATGTCATTAGTTAAATATTAGGTTATATCATTCATTTGTTTTAATTTAATTATTTTTTTATATTATAATTATATTGTGTTATTACTTATTTATTTATATTTTAATTTATTTATCTATTATTTATTATATTAATATTTAATAATAGATTATATTATTTAATATTACTATATTCATTCATCAATATATAATATTAATATATTATATTCTTTTATTACTATTTTAATATATAAGTTATTATTAATTATTAATTATTAATTTATTTATATTATTTATTATCAAATCTTATTCTAGAAATGTGGATAATGTAATTAGGGTTTCAAACAGGGGGGGATATGACACTACATTTTGAGAACTTGCTGCTATAAATTTTATCCCAAAAGCCAATAGGTCATGTTGCTTGTATACAAGATTCCTGTTAGATTGATTATAATGCTTAGTAAAGCATAGATATGCTCAGGATGTTGTCTAGTAAAATTGTCATAATAAATGTTAAGCAACGCTGATTTCAAAGAAAGCCTGCACATTATTGCTGTGACATTTGCAACTAGAGCTTTTGTCCAACAATTGATTCCACAGGGTGCTAGGAAATGTTTTAAAGAAAAAGAAATATTAATCCAAAGTGCTAACAGATTTGTCCAGGTTCCTGGACAGAGAACAAAATTCACGATTTGAGTTTGATAAAGATGTCATAAAAATTATAAAATCCCATAGTCTCTTGGACCCGTAATAACAATTGATTGATTTTAATTTAAGGTTCATGTTTATGGTTTTTAAACAATTTTGGTTACATTTTTTTATTAGTCTGAGTCCTAGTTAGTGGTAGTTCTTTTGTTTTATCTGTTGGTTTTCTTGAAGTTATTTCATTTTTTTGTTTTCCTTAGTACCCTCATTTATTTATATAGGTTGTCTTAATATATTGTTCTAATGCAAACACTAGGTCAACCATAATTTTGCATTGAATAATATATTAGTTTTTTGGGTTTCTTTTTGGTTTAGTGGTTTGCTTTCTAGCCGTTATTTTTCTTTTTGTATGTAGTCTTTTCTTTTTCTTCTCATTGTGTTAATTTTGTCTTTGTTCTTTCCTTTTTAGTAGTAGGAGTATTAGTTTATTTTTTGGGTTTCAGTTTCTTCCTTATATTTTTTGGTTGAGTTTCATTCCTTAGTTTCTTACTTAGTTTTGTTTCATTTCCTGTTCTTTTGCATTCTCTTTGCTTTCTCCTTGTGCTTGCATTTATTTACTTGATTTCCAACCTTGTGCAAGTATTAGATTGTTTTGTTGTCCTTTATTTCTCTTTAGGTAGTTCTCTAAATTTGTTGCAAAGGGTTCATTTTTAAGTTTTAGCATATGGTGCCTAACCTATTTCATGCTTTTTAGTAATCCTTTTTTCTTCCTTGATTATTTGTCCCTCTTTCTTCATTTTTCTCTTCTTCAATTTCTATGTTGTTTGAACTTGATCCTTGTGACAAACCTCGTTCCTCCTCTAACTCTTTGAAGTCTCCACAGATCTGCAACGGTCCATCTTTCATCTCAATGAGCTTTCTACCATCCTGATGATGGATCACAAGTGTGATCCGAAACGTTGATGCAAAAAACATTATAGAAAATCAAAACCAGAAGCAGCAAAACTAATCAAAATAGTGCCAATGTTTTTTTGATAAAATAAGGTGGGCAAAGGGTCCCACACCCAACAGGTTAAGAAACAGAAAAATACTAGAGTTGAGTAGATAAACGATATCAAAACACTAAACACATAAGCAAAACTAACAGGAACAGCAGCAGCACCTAGGTGATCTTTAAGTTGTGGAGGCCCATTAGAGCGTTTCATTCATCCGCTAACTGGTTCAATTTCCCGTTCCATACATTCAATTTGTTCTCTTAACTTTCCCCATCCACACAGATTTTCTTCAACTTCCTTTTTGCTTTGTCTTTTTTCTCCCACTTTCTTGTTCTGCTTTTATTTTCTTCTCTTGTTTTCTTCTACCATCTCCTCTAGGTATATGATCCATTTTTTCCATTTTTTCTTGTTTGTCTTTTTTGGGTTCCTGGATTTTACTGGTTCTTTTTGTAGTTTTTAGTCCTTTGTTGGGTTCCTGAATTTTACTGGTTCTTTTTGTAGTTTTTATTACTTTGTTGGGTTCCCGGATTTTACTGGTTCTTTTTTAAATTTTTAGTCCTTTCAACCTGTATGTTGTCCATCTGTTGGTCACTATTTCCTGTTTTCCTTCCTACTTTTCTTTATTCCCCATTTGGTAGGGTTCTGAGTGTGGATCAAAATCTAAAACCAGATATACCAAGTTGGCCTCCCATCCTTAATCATGGTCTAAGCTTTTGGTGGAGTTGGAAATGTACTCAACAGGCAACAAAGCCTCAAAACTGTTTAGGCTGGGTCTGAGTCCTCCTTTTCACTATCCTCTCCCAAAGCTGAAAGCAAATCATGAAAATTAGTGTTTCAATTTTTCCTCTTTCCTTTTTTTGTTTTCAGTTTCTTACAAGTTGGAAGCTGCCAACCTCACAGATTTTTTATGTTTTCCCTCCAAAGTATTCCTCTTTTCATTGTTTTTTCAACTTCTTCCACCTCCTTTCCCTTGCTTGTTTGTTTTGAGTTAACAATTCTTTCTCCATCATCAAGGAAGGCACTCTTAAAACCTTTTTATATTCAAATTAACTTCATTGACACAATTGTATCAAAGTAGTGTCAACATTGTATACCTGAGGAACTACTAGTTTATTACATATTTACAAAGAGACTCCTACTATAGCCCTTAGCACTTGTCTCCATATCAAAAAAAGTCGTACTACATCCTATTCACACTTACAAACTTGAGCTTACTTAGGTCATTTACTTTGTGTGCCTCATACTATAGGATTACGATGCTTGTCATGATCTTAGTATGTCCTAGGGTTTCATCCTGTCTTTATAACAAGGGTTTCATCATTATATGTTTACCAATTTCATTTTTGCATTTAATAAACTCTCTAGCTTCATAGCATTTTTATTGCTTCTCTATTGTGTGGAAAGTAGTTTTGGTTGCACGTAATCCTTGAGCTGTTATGGGATTTATCAACAACCCTTGTATTGTATCAAAGCATTCAAATCAACAAATCCCTTCACTCTTTTGAAGAATTCCGACTAATAGCTTTCAAACAATGCATCCTAGTGCAATAAGGACCTAACAATTGAGCTCAAAGGCCCAAAAACCTATAAATCCATATAAGGCACAATAGGGTTTGGTGCCAGAAAATTCCAAAAGATTCATAAAAGTGGTGTACCCTCGTTCTACTACTAATCTACAATTATTGTGTAGAAATGTGCCAATGTCACCTCTATGGTATCTGTATACTCAATAGAAAATTCATTCAGCACAAAGGTACAATTTCACAACTTTTAATTAAAAAATTCATTTTCTACACAAGATGACATTAGACTTGATGGCAAAAAATCAATTAAAGGTTCACAACCCCAATCATAACAGCAACCAATGGCTAAGAGCTGCTATTTGGAAAGGGGTCAAAGCCCCTTGACATGTGTAGAGCAAACCCATTGGTCATTTCCAAACCAAGGTTTGTATCTTGGGGATGGTGCACACAAATCACCACTCAAATTCTTTGCCACCAGTCATATGCACAAATAAGCGAAGGGCCGTCCCCCAATCACACCCAGCCCCAAAGGAACTATGTCTGGAAGTTGTGCCACCAACAGTCATCACTGCCACCCACTAGCTCTTTTTTTATGCCATATAGGGGGGTTCTTCCTGATGCCATAACTCGTACATACATTATCAATTCTTCACAGATAATAGGTGTTGGAAAGCTGATTCTGAGCATTACACAGCCATCCACTTGGTTTTTCTTAATTTTGCCACATGTACCTATTATTTCAATTTGTGATCACTTTTTCTATTTAGACTTATACTTTGAATATCTTGCAAAATATGTGGGCATTTCTATGCTGCAAGTGTTTCAATTTCAAATGTTTTCTATATATGAGGGAGACTATCATTGTAAAATTATGGATTTTTCAGTTCATCCTTACATGATCACCCTAAAAGAAGGGAGCGATGAGTCTTGGAAAGATGGCATCCTGAAACATCTTAAGTGGCTTCTCTTGCCACATCCCTATGGACTTGTTCTTGAACAAGTACATTTGATCAAAAGCATGGGACATCGAGAATGATCATGTCCTTGGATTGAATAGTACACCCGTTGATTCTGCCACTAGCTTCTAACTTATATATTGAATGCCCATGCATTTTTTGGACCAGAATTTGGGAGATATTGAAGACCCGCATCACTCTCCATTCCCAAATGATCTTATTATGGCCAGTACGCCACCCCTTGATGACCGTGATAATCTACGATATGACAATGATACAAAAGAGCAACTTGATAATTTTAAGGCTTCACCTAATGCTCCTTCTCCTACAAAGATCTTCATTGATAGTTGTTAGCCGTATATCAGATGTTAGTTGGGTATGCGCCGATGGTACTTAGTTACTACCGTCGGTTAGTTACCACCGTCGGTTGGGAACGGGTGGCAACGTTTGGTCGCACCGCTTCAGGTTTTATATAACCATTGTACTTGTTCATTGAAGACATCATGATCTTGTGGCTATTGTAAATGTACTGAAGTTATGAATGATCAATAAAGACTTTGTTATTATATATTCGTATTTCCTGTAACCTCTATGCATCAATAAACTAGGTTACCCCAGCGGATAAACATTTGGCGCCGCTGCCGAGGATTGAACCCGGGTCACCCGTGTGACAGGCGTGAATTTTGGCTTCTATAATTCCCAATCCAAATTCAAAGGCTTAATCTTAAGCTTTGTGTGTCGTTGCCTAAATATTTTTGAAGTTTGACTTTGAAATTCCTGAAGTTAGATCTACGGCTATCACACTGCCACAAGCTCTAGATCTGTCAGATCCACAAGGTCGCCCAATTACATCATGTGTCACGGTGGATCCAGATCTAGTAAAGTAGGCAAGCCAATATGCTTGTCTGAGTCAACTATGTTATCATTGGATCACAAGGGCGCATTGTCAAAATTGTCAGTAATGAGAAGGATGTGCAGTGATGCGCTATGCCAACATGTGGAGGTGAGCTCAATGCTCGTAAGCTTTAGCGATGTCAAAGAAGTTGGTCTAGTTTCACTGTGTGATTCTACAATATGTTGACATGTGGCCTCCAAATATAAAGTGTGATCCAACAGCCAAATCGAATTGGTCCGAGTTAGATCAAAGTGTTTATAAGCTTCTTTCCAAATCTGATCCTTTGAATATCAACTGTAGATCTTGTCGTGATCCACCTAAGTTAATCGCTAGCATTCAAAATTGAAAACAGCTAGTTCTTGTTCTCATTGGCCGAATGGTTGCATAGTAATGTGATTTGATCGATCCTGGTCAAAATTTTGCCCGTTTCTTGCAATAAATATATGAATTGGAGCATTTGGATGAGCACTTTCCATTGCAATCAGAATTTTCAAGTAATTTCAGCTCTTTGCAATGAAAGTTGAAGAACTAGGGTTTCTGATGTGAGTGGTTTGTATGTGAAGTATTAAGCCATTCCTTGATCAATCTGCTTCAAATTTGCGTCAATTGGCATGCAATTGTTAGTATAACATGAATTGCGCTCATATTTGAAGCAAGTTCTTGGCTGTTTATGTATATTGAGAAGCCCTAACCCACGAGTGAAACCCTAAGCTGTGATAATGGCTGGAATATCCAAAGCAAGAGGGGATTTGAAGAGGACTTATTTCTTCAGTGCCCTGAGTCTATGAAGAAGCATGTGAACATTTCTAGCCAAAAAGGGGTTAATGACAAATTTGTTGATAAGCTTGAGGAGTCAGAGATGCAAATATATCACTTTCACGATAGTCTTTGTTTATGAACTGTAATGGGAAACAATTGTCATACTTTCCTCTGAGAAATCAATGGGTCCTTTACATGGGCGAGGTGGTAGTGCCCAATGTTTTTGTAGATGTAGACTTCATTAGGGTAGTGGCAAGAAGATACGATACTCAATCCAAAAGTGTACTAGCAAGGAATGGAGACTCCATAATCTCTTTCACAAAGTCATACATTTATGATGTATTTGACCTTAGTAGAGTTGCAAACAAGGCTATCAAATTCGATGCCTTCAAAAAGAACTAACTCATCAGTGTCTACAGGTCTGTGCAAATTGAGGGCCAGGATGGGAAACAGTGTGGATTATGTTTTTGGAGGAGTCTTACAGCATTGAAACATTTGAAGACTATTTCATCAAGACATATCATTCACTCTGTCAGATTGTGGGTGAAGATGCAAAGCAAAACATACCAATTCGCATAATGTTCATGGCTACAGATATTTAAGATAATGTTGTGAATGTACAGTTTGACTTTGCCTCTTTCTTGACAGACAAAATGCGCAGGAAAATGGAGGCCATTAAAGTCAATGATAAAAATTTGAGTTCAAATGGTACTCCCTTATGTGTCATACGTTGCTATATGCTGGCAGGGGTCTATAGGATCAAACTTTGCAGGTAAGACAGTATGTTGATAAGAAGACTCTTCTAGTCCAATGCTGGACTTATCTGTAGGATAGAGATTGTTTGAACTCGAACTTTATTATTTTTGAAGAATTCTTGTCAAAAAAATCTAAGTTACCACATTTGCTCCTCCCTATTGGAATTCGAGATTCAGTTCGCTGCAAAGTCGAATTCGGTCTGAATTCGCTCAAAATTCTGCCACAGGTAAATTCGCTCAAATTTCTCTCAGAGGGACCCTGGAGGACTTTAGGAGGAATTTGGAAGACTTTTGAATCAGACGCAGGAATCCAAAATGAATTTTGGCCGAAGTTGACTGAAAACATCATTTTCTTTTGACTTTTTCATAAAGTTTTTTTGCCAACTTACATCTACTCGACCCTCCAACCCTTAAAGTTACTACTAAAAAGACCAAAAAGGTTGTTTTATATGTCATTTGTGCATATATATACATTTGATGTGGAAGTTTGAATCTAGTGACTTTCTAGTTGGGGTTTTTGTAAGAGGCTTAAGTCTGAAAATACCCTACGCAACAGGGCATAGGATGCCAATAGAAAAGCTAACAAGGAATCACAAACCCGCTAAAAGAGTCTAGTTATTGGCCACTGGCATTATACAGATTTCTGCAGGTGTCAATAGACTGCTACTGGCGAACAACAATTTGTTACGAGTGTTAACTACTATAGGTATTAACTACTAGAGGTGTTCACATGACTTTAAATTAAAATGAGATCAATAAGGAGACAAAATGGGACCATCGTCTTATACTAGAATCATTAATGAGGCTGATAGTATTGCTTTTAGAAATGCATATATATATATATATTAAAAAAACATATATTCTTGTACGGACGAACCCAAAATGAATTCAAGTCCAACACAAAAAAATTGGATGAGTTTCGAACCCGCATCCGTACTGGAATCCGAAACGGCAACTTAGCAAAAAATTATTGGGCTATTTTGGAGAGCACGGAAAGGATTCCAATGGAGATAACGGATTTTCTAAGACCATTTGATAGGACTCCATAGCTAGGAATCAAACACAATCAGGGTGATTGGCACCTTCACTAGTATTCCACTTCATTCAGGATATATGGGTCCCTTCTCAAGCCTCATTTGTTGTCAATTTGTGTGCCAAGAATAGATATCATTTGGCAACTGAATAAATCAAATAAACCTCATTTGAGGAGCCAAAAGAAAGGATCTTTCTTTCCCACCTCTTTGGAAGGATGTGATTTGCAGGTGGCTAACAAAGACGATCTGGACCAAATATACTCTTCATTGCAGAGGTACAGAATTACCCATGCTGGTCCAAGAAAAAACTTTGATCCGGAGGGATTCATTCATGCAGTAAGGATTAGCGTGAAGAAGTCTCCTTTTCCTCATGAAATGGACTTTGCTGAAGACGTGACAAGGAATGCCCTCTCATTTGAAAAGCTGAGTAATAGAAGAAGAAAATGGAACGGACTTGTCAAAGCAGTGAAGGAGAAGATGCAAAAAGATCCAACTACAAAAATTGACCTTCAAAACTGACCAATGTATGTAAATTTAAATTGCTAAATAAAGTGTTTCTTTAAAGAAAATCATTAGTACCACATACCCTCAAAAAATTCAAAAATTATGTGAGCAATATTACTTGCAAAAATGCTATCGAAAGACAAGTAGCATTCCATGCACATATAGACACATAAAATAATGACCTTGGCAGTTAATTACCTCTGCCATTTGCTTGTGCCCACATAAGACTGCACCAGTGGCCAAAGGATTTTGTATTTGTTTAGCCTTTGAAAATGCTTCCTGCAAATGTCAAAACCACCCACTTTATTTAGAAAAATTAACATTATAGTTTCAATTAAAATACACATCTCTACACAAAATAATATTTGTCTAAATGGTGCTTCACTGTCCACTCATTTCAAAGAAAATAGTACTAGCAAAAACAAACCACACGCCCTGAACAGAAATACCTGTACATAGCCCCGCTCTCCAGACCAGCCATCATCAGGCCTAGATAATACAGGAACTATTTTCACCCCAGAAGATTCCCATTCCTTGAACCTTTCCTGTAAAAGAACAAAGTTATATACTGGGCTATACCATAGTATATTTATAAATTATTTTAGATACTACTCATAAAAGCCACAAAAAAATCAGCTCATAAATCTCTAATTTGACAAATATGCACCTTGTACGCCATTCTTTGAAGATTGCGAACACCATAGTAAAGCCTCACATCAAATCTATTCTTTGCATCAAATCCAGATTCCAGAAGTGAACGAATTGGACTACAAAAAAGGTAGTTAGGAGTAAGAAGTCAATAAACAAACAAACCTTTAACTATATTAATTAGAATATGTGTCAATTGACGGCAAATTAATTGCATCAATTCCCAAAGAAAATATTAATCAATGAACTTAGGTTTCAAACCAGTCTATTACTAAATTTCTTTAGAGCTAATGTAAAATAGGTTCTTTCAATCAAACTGAAACGTTTCCAGCTATTAAGTATGGCATTATCTACTTCAAGAAATTGCTTCATTTACTCAAATATGGATCATATCACTAGAAAAACAACTGATTTTTGACGAATTTCTAAATTTAAATACCATAGATGCACTATTGCGAAAAACTCGAAGAGTTTTAAAAAAAAATCCGCAAGTTTTTTTCCAACCATGACTAAACTTGCTAAAAACTCGCCAAAATTGATCAACGAACTTAGGTTTCAAACCAGTCTATTAATAAATTTCTTTAAAGCTAATGTAAAATAGGTTCATTCAATCAAACTGAAATGTTTCCAGCTATGAAGTATGGCATTATCTACTTCATGAAATTACTTCATTTACTCAAATATGGATCATGTCACTAGAAAACAACTGATTTTTGACGAACTTCTAAATTTAAATAAATAAATACCATAGATGCACTATTGCGAAAAACTCAGAGTTTAAAAAACGGCAAGTTTTTCCCAACGGCAAGTTTTTCCCAACCACAAGTAAACTTGCCAAAAACTCACCGAATTTTTGCCAAAAACTCACCGAGTCCAAGCCAAAAACTTGCCCACCACAGCAGAAAACGTCTGGTACAGTATAAGGGGCATTTTAATTCATTTTGTTTGCTGTCTTTTGCTCCTCAAGAGGAAAAACAGCCTCCCAACCTTCTCCAAGGACATTTGCAGCAATATGAGCGGATTTGATGCGGATTTCAAAGCAAAAATGGATTTCCAAGTAGGTTTTCTGATGTTTTTCTTTGTTTTTTTAGAACATTTTTTTTATTTTTTTGTTGCATCTAAGTTTATAGAAAATCAACAATGGCCTTTCCTAAATACTCTAAATTGCTTTGGAGTGCAAAGAACAAGATTTAACTCCATTTTTTGACATTTTTTACAGATTTTTTCATTGTCTTTTCAAGAATCTCAACTTTTCAAAAAAAATTCAAACCCTGACATTTTTTCTTTCAAATTTTAACTGTCTAAATTTATTTAAACTAATTTAGTTTGTTATGCCCATTGGGATATGTAGGCACTCGCCCTAAAGGTGCTAGAGACAAGATTTGGATGTATGGCTTTGAAGAACCGGAACCTGGGAAAGTAATTTGCATTAAATATGAAAAATTATTTAATGGAGGCATAAACTGCCTCAAATACCAGCTTGCAGGCATCACTAAGCATCATACTAGAGGTTGTCCTAGGCCATTGAGGAAATAAATAGAGATATGAATGCCTTACTCACAGCCGGAGAAGAGAAAAAAATTGCAAAGAGAGAGAAAAACTAGCCATGAGAGCATCCATAGCTAAATCTCAAGGTGCTCAAATCAACCTAGAAGCAAAAGAAGAAGCACTTCATAGTGGGCTTTCTTTGTGACCCACGAATCTTCAAATCCACCACCACTTCAACTACTTCTAGTAGCACACCACAATTAGTGTAGTCGTCTATAAGTGATTATGTTGAGCACAAAAACACACCAGAAGAAAACCATTGTTGGAGGCAACTGGGTGGAATAGGGAGGTTCATGAGCATGCAGACATTGCATATGCTGATTTTTGGTACTTAAAAACATCCTTTTCAATATGTTAGACAAACATCCTTTTCAATATGTTAGACAATCCTTATTGGCATAATTTGGTTACACCATTGACAATTTCAGAAAAAAGGCTACAAGGCGCCTTCTCACAGATACTTGAGTAGGAGGTTAGTCCAGTTGTTTTAAATGTTTTACTTTTGATAACTTATGTGGAGTTTTAAAATTTAGACTAAATTTATGTTTTGTTAATTTTATTTATAGTAGTTACTTTTTCTTATCAAAATTGTGTACTTAATTTCACTTCGTACTTGGAAGAGAAAAGAAGGGAATGGAAAAAATATGGCTGCACTGTTCTTTTCGATGGATGGATGGATGGATGGATGAAAAAAACCGCAACATTATTAATTTTTTGGTTGCTTGTAACAATAATCTTGTTTTCTTGAAATCGATAGATGCCTCCAGCAAAGTGAAAATGTTGAAACATTGGCTCTAATGTTGGAACAAGTTGTCATGCAAGTGGGAATTGAAAATGTGGTGCAAATAATAACTAATAATGCAACAGCATATGTGGCAGTTGGTAAAATCCTCCAAGAGAAAGACATGACACATTTTTGGACACCTTGTGTAGCACATGTCCTTGACCTACTTTTGGAGAGCATAGGCAAATTAGATTGAGTGACAGCATTTGTAGAGGATGTAAAGAGGATCACAAAATACATCTACAATCACCCTCGGGTTCTTCACATGATGAGAGAACACACTGAAGGGAAAGAGTTGGTAAGATCGGGTATCACATGGTTTGCATCAATTTTCTTAAAATTGCAAAGCATTCTTGGTTCATTGACGCTTTGAGACAAATGTTTGTGAGTCAAGCATAGCTAAACTCAACTTGTTTGATGAGCCCTGAAGGAAAGGGTGTTGCATGCATAGTCTTCGACAACCTATTTACACAAAACCTAAGTAGCCCATCCTAATTCTAGTTTGGATTCGGATCCGGATCCTGATTCGGGGATTCGGCAAAAAAAATTTTGGGCCGGATCCTGATTCCGCGGATATATATATAGACATTTTCAAAATATATATGTGTGTGTGTGTGTGTGTTCATAGATTTCCTACATGTAACATGTCAATGCTCATTCATCATTACTTCAAAACTTCAAACTTCAAACATATAATGATAATAATATATTAATAAGAAATTAGAAGCGTAGATGATTGCAGAGCAGCTTTTAAGGTCTCTTCTACATTACAAATTATACTTAGTTTAACCCTGTGAATGGGCCTTTCCTTATCCTGAAAAATCCTCCGGTTGCGTTCCTTCCACAATTCCCAGATGACTATAGAGGGGCAGACCTTCCAAACCAAAGAGAGAGCAGTAACTTTGGGTGGGATGGGCCAGCTCTGAAAAACATCTTGAATATTATTCTGCATAGGTCCTATCCAATTAAGCCTCTCCTTGATCATGCTCCAACATTCCGCAGAAAATGGGCATTGAATAAGTAAGTGGTCAACATCTTCTGATGTTGCTTTGCAGAGAGCACATCTAGTGGGACCCTGCAATCCAAACTGCTTCCTTCTTTCAGCATTGAGAATCCTTTTACGCACTGCTAGCCACGCAAATGCACCTGCCTTTGGTAAGCATTCTTTGTCCCAGAATAGTTTAGTTGGCCATAAGGGGGGATCCCTTTCATCTTCCAGGGATGTGTAGCCAAGCTTCACAGAGTAAATTCCACTTTTGGCTCTACACCAAATCAGCTTGTCTTCATGAGAAGTTCTAATAAAGCTTCTCTGCTGAAACATCTCTTCCATTTAAGTCCTTTGATGTGTTGGGAGGTCAAAATCATCTATTGGTTTCCATTGCCATTTAGGGCCAAAAGGAGGGTCCCTATATTCTAAATAGTCAGAGACCTTTGGCCCCCATCTTAGATTGAAAAGTGCTCTTAGGGCCCGTTTGGGTACTGGAATACCATATCCTGGATATGGTCAATTCAGGAAGATGTGCATGTGCCTGTGCCTATATGCCAAGATGCATGTTTTTGAATAACATGTCTACAGTCTAAAATGAAGTTCCATATTGCAGACCCTCTGGGGGGGTTGGAGATTGTGAGGAGTCTTTCATCATTTGGTGAGTCCAAATATTTTTCTCTTAAAATTTTAACCCATAAGCTGCCAGGCTGATTGCAAATGTGCCAAACAAGTTTAGCCCCTAAAGCTAAATTCATCTTTCTCCATTCTTTTAATCCTACACCACCATTTGCCTTAGTTTTACATATCTTATCCCAAGCAATAAGAGGCCATTTATCCCCTTCCTCAGCCCCATTCCAAAAGAACTTTCTCATTCTCTTTGTGATTGCCTCAAGGACTTTGTGTGGGACTTTAAAACTACTCATAGACTAGATGGCGATGGCTGGGATAACTGTTTGAAGGAGTAAGATTTTGCCAGCAGAGGTTAGTCATCGGCTTTTCCAGCCCTCCATCTTTTTAAAGCAAGAATCCAAAAGGCCCTTCCGTAAGTGAGGATTAGAGGCACCATCAAAAAGAGGCACCCCTAGATATTTGCCTGGCAGCAGCCCTATTTTGATCTGCAGTATGCCACTAATCTCTTGTTGAAGATGTCAAGCAGTGTTGAAAAAGTAAATCTCTGATTTGTGCCAATTTATACATTAGCCAGTGGCTGTGCTATAGCTGTCTAGAGATCTTTTGATAACTTGGGCTTCTTCTAAAGAAGATATGCCAAAGAGAAAGTTATCATCCACGAACTGCAGGTGTGTGGATGAATCAACACCAGCAGCAATTTTAATGCCTTTCCATTTACCAATAGTCCTTTGTTTAGTAATAAATTGGCCCAGAACTTCAGCCATAATAATAAAAAGAAAAGGTGCAATAGGGTCACCTTGTCTGATTCCTTTTGTGGATTCAGAGAAGCCTTGTGGACTTCCATTAACCAAGATAGAGAATCTTGGTGTTTTAAGACAACTAGCTACCCATTTAATCCAATCTTCCTTAAAACCAAACCTTCTGAGAACATTTAGAAGGAAATCTATGTTGACATTGTCATAGGCTTTCTTTATATCTAGTTTAATCATCATGTTGTTGACCTTGGCTGTTTTTACTGTATGGACAGCTTCATGGGCTAAAATTATCCCCTCAAAAATAGATCGATGAGGGGCAAATCCACTTTGCTCTTCAGAGATGATGCTACCAAGAATAGATTTAACTCTATTGGCAGCCACTTTAACAATAATCTTATAAATAGTATTGCACAAAGCAATTGGTCTGAAGTCATCAAAGGACTTGACATCTGATTTCTTGGGGATTAGTGCAATAAAAGTGTTATTGATGTCTTTAAGCATAAATATTCCACTTGGAGGAGATCAGCAGCAATGATATTCCAGGTCTTCTAAAAAAATAAGGCAGGAAATCCATCAAGGCCAGGGGATTTATCCCCTCCTAGATCAAACAAGGTTGTCTTGACATCCTCTAGTGAGGCTGGGCCGGAGAGCATAGCATTCTGGGCCTCTGAAATACAATTAGGGATAAGATCAAGCATCTCCTCATTTTCATATTCAAACACTCCATGCTGCATGAAGGTATTCTGGAAGTAATTAACAGCTTCTTGATTAATTTGCTGCTGCTGATTGAGGACTACCCCTTCACAAGTCTCAATTGAAAAAAAATTATTTCTGACCCTTCTTGCTTTAACTGATTTGTGGAAAAATTTAGTGTTTTTGTCCCCCTCTTTTAACCAAGTCTCCCTAGACTTTTGTCTCCAATAAATCTCTTCCCTAGCAAGAATTTATTTATACTGTCTTTGTAGGGTTTGTTCTTCTAAATACATAAACTCATCCATACCCTAGTTAATTATTTGCTCATTAAGGAGGTTCATATTCTTTTCAACATTGAATTTTTCCACAAAAATATTACGAAACACATCTCGGTTCCATAATTTAAGATGGTCCTTAAATATTGAAGTTTTTTGAAAAAGATAAAGGATTTGTTACCTTCCAAGGTAGGAGCATTCTGCCACCACATCTTTATGTTGCTGTAAAAATCATCCGCCCTCAGCCGCATAGCTTCAAACTTGAAAGGAGATCTCTCAGGGGCAGCATCTTCTTGAATGTTGCACATAATTGGATAGTGATCCGAGTCTGTTATTGGTAAAATATCTGTTGTGCACATCCAGTCACATTCTTTCCAGTTTCCAGCAAGAAAAAATTTATCCAATTTCTCAGCTATGTTTAAGAAACCACTTCGCCTGTTGGTCCAAGTGTAATCCCCTGTTCTGAACTCTAATTCCTCTAGACCATTGTTCATAACAAAGGCAGCAAAATCTTTCTGACTTTTACTCTGCCATCCTTTACCCCCTAATTTCTCTAGCGGGCTTAAAATGGCATTGTAATCTCCTCCTAGAATGAAGAGATCCTCTCTTCGATCACCTAAAAAGGTGGATATAACCTTCCATTAAGCTTCCTTTTCAGTTGGATTATTAGGACCATAGCTGTTGAAAACATAAAATTTGGAAAGCAATTGTTTAGAAGTCACCTCAACCCACTGCCAATTAACTGCTTGACTAATCAAAACAACATTTACTGCACTATCATTCCATAAAATGCCCATGCCCCCAAAAGCACCAGAAGCCTCTGAAAACACACCACCCCATCTAGCAAATTTCTTACGAAACAAAGTTATGTCTTCACCTTTAAGCTTAGTTTCTTGCAAAAGAACTAAATTTGTCCTCGCCGGATCAAGACCTCTTGAGCAGACAAGATTTATCAGGGGCATTGCAACCCCTAACATTCCACGAGAGGACCCTCATTTCTTCCGGGAAAAGGCAATAACCTTTTCTGATCTCAACAGTGTTGTCTCGTCTGCTGCACAACCAGCCTGTTCTAGCTTTTCTTTTGTGGATTTGGCCCCACGTCTCCTTTTCATACCCAGTTTTTGTCTTTTCAGCTTAGATTCTAATTGGTGCAAGCCTCTATTATCAAGAATATCAAGAGACTCATCCATCCCAAGGTAATCATCCCCACCCTCATCACTAAACAAACTCATATTGGAGGAGTATTCCAATAGGTTGTCCCCACTGTCTCTAGCTTCATTAAAAGAACTCTCTAGGTTTCTAATGGGGGAGATTTGACCATCTTGCAGGTCTCCCACAGCAACTAGTTCTGCCCCAAACTCTAAACACTTATCATGCTCATCCTGAATTTTGTTAAGAGCTTCTATAATAGGAAGGAAACTAACCTTATTCTGAGAAGAGTTGTGCTTGCTATCAGCAGTGATTTGAGAGGTTGGTAAGAGGACTACTGAGCTTTTTGGGAATTGTTTCCCATTTGAACCTGGAAGGTCAGCATCTGCATTAGAACCATTGAACACTGTCTCCATCCCTGCTATTACCGGTGGCAGATTTGATGAGTCCTTAACTAAAGGGCTTCCCATCAAGGGGGCTTTAAAAGCAGGTGCAAGGATAAAGAGCTTCTTGTTACCATGGCAGAATCTCCTCGACATTTGAGATGAGTCATCCATATGAGCAATATGGGGAAGGTCATCTCGGGGAACATCATCAACAAAAGTAGAGGGGTGTTCAAGGGAGTAAACTCGAGTCTGATTTGGAGAGTGTAAGCTTGGACCTGTAGGAGAAGTAGCTATCCTCTGAAGAGTCTGCTGGGGAGGAGAGGAAGAACCCTGGATAGCCTTCTCCACAGCCAAACGGCATTGACTTCGCCAGGCAGGGGAAGCCAGCATGTCCTCACCAGAACGTTTGACAACTATTTCAGCTTCATCAAGTTGAGTGAGATCGCCAACCAAGGATCTTCTTGCTAGTTCATCTAGAAGGGTATTCTGCATGGAGCCTTTCCCCTTAGCCTTACAGTCATCCGAAGTGTTGTTCATCAGTGACTCCTCCCAAATTTCTTTCTGTTGTTTCCACACACCATTAGATGTATCTAGGGAAACAAAGTTAGGAACCAGCATATGTTGTTGTAGATTGACCAATATTTTAGGATGAATAGATGAATCTTTCTGGCTAATCACCTCCTCTGATTTGATATAAGTGCCAATCATGTATCCAATCTGCTGGGGCGTTTCCTGTCCCCAATATTCAACAGGGAGATTATGCAAATTTAACCACACTGGATATTCTGAGATTTTCTCTTGGGTTGGATCAAAGTTAGCCTCCCAATCTTTTAAAAAAAGCCCTTTCCCATTTATTAAGTAAGGTCCATTATTTAAGATCCACTCCTTATCCAGCTTATCCTCACAGAGAGCCAAATAAAATCCATTAGTTAGGGTTTTCAGAATACAACCCTTACCCCATATATTCTGACACCAGTTCTTAATGAGGTTAACAGAAGGCCATGGTCCTAGCCATTTAAAAAAGAAAGCTCTATTCTTAAGAGTGTCAATAGATTCCTGCCAAGTAGGATTAGAGACACGCATAGTGGAGATAACTTCAAATCTGATATTTGGCTCATTTTGAAGCTTCGGGGTAGTGTTGATCTGATTCTATTGTGGAGCCAAACGATGCTTTGGTCTGTAGAATCTGTCAGCTATCTTAGAGAAATCAATTTTTTTAACTTGAGGCACATGGCCTCCATATGAATGTGATCCCGAGCCATATTTCTCTCATTTCCTTCCATCCCTTGTAACGTTTTCATGGGCGCTAATGAGGGAGGCGTTGGATTGAATCGATCGTGTTTTAGGTTTCCAGGTTTGGAGCCTCGCTATGCCGCACCTACTGAAAGGCCACTGAGGAGCTTGTTTTGGTTGATAAAAGAAGGATCCGTGCCTCTAAAAAGCACCTCGACCATCAAAGGATCCTTGTCTGCCATTGGAAATCCCTGCAAGTGACCGTTGGGGCCTCCACCGTTCCCGTTCCCGTGCGCACTCCATTTTACAGGTGAGAATATTATTATGCTAATGCCTAGCATCTCCAAAACATTATGGCAAAAATTTCCGATATCCTTCATTCTCTCCCTAATTTCCGAATCACTCATGTTTACAGAGAATGCAATGCACAGGCGGATATTGTTTCTAAGTGGGCTACAAACCTTGAGCACATCAACAGGGTGTGCACAGAATTCTTTTAATTTAAAAAATATATTTAAACTCTAATAGTTCTATTTGCAGGTTCTTGATTGACATATTCAGAATTCATAAGGTTAAGGAGATGGTTTTAATTTGAATCCGATGAGATTACTATATGAACGTTATGTTTTAAAAATGGTCTACTTTCTTTAAAATACATGTGGTGTTTTAAACATATATGGAGTTAGTGGCGGCAGATATGCCTTTCTTTTTGCTGGGACACCAATGACAATGCAGGCACGTGATAACTTTCCCATAATGGTGAAATCAGTTAAGTATGGCTGATTTATAGCACGGGCATCAGCAAACCTTAAGTAATGATTATGAGCTTGCTTGGAGATTTGTGTGAATCTAAATATTTATTGCTATGTAAGGTGGTGAGAGTAAAATGACGGCTTCTCTCTCCAGCCATTATGACTAAAAGCGGATGGCAAACCGTGATATGACATTTCACTCTCCCGAAACTTCGGCTTGAGTGTTGATATAATCTCTGTTTTTTCATTATTTTCTATCTAACTTTTAAAGCAAGTTTCCCCACAGGTTGAAGATGGAAGCGAATTTTTCAGTCCAAACAAAGAAGCAGTAGAAAGCTTTCGAAGGACCGGCAACTAAAGAGAGAATGCTAGGACTGCTCAACCACAAAGAGGAAAGGCCTGCAATGGCGGCTCTGGCGGTTTTACGCAACGAATTTCAAGAACGACATGCGAAAAGGTGATCAAATGTGGATGTAATCTCCCTTATTATTGCATGGGGTTTGCAGCTCGCGGAACCTGAAGGTGAGGTTAAACGGTTGATTGAATTCATCTTTGATAATGAATTGTTGTTGGGTCTGGAGTCTATCTTAGAATGGGCAGTTCCGGGAGTTGAAATGGACTATAGCGAATGTTTTGATAATTCCAAACATGGGAATGAATTTGGAAGAATCCCCTTTGTGACTTGGTGGGGAAAGGTGGACAAAATTGCCTACACCAATGATATCCAAAACAAATGGCAAAATTTGTAAGCAATAGTAGAGGACATTCGTGCTCAGGAAGAAAGGAGAAACAATGCAGTGTTCTATATGATCCCGCGCGGGAGGCGAGGACAGCGACAAGGGAAGCGTCCGGATGTAGAATAATGCAGCCTCGACACCATCCAAGATGCAGATAGATAGATAGATAATTTTGTAAAGCTTAATGCTTAATATGCCTATTAGGCCATCTCGGCTCTAGTCTCATTGATAGGTAGTTATAAGATGAATGGTGAAGCCAATTTTGTATTATGTGATTCACACTTCACTAACTATAAGCTTCGGCTATTAGGGTTTAAGAATGTTCAACTGATATGTATTATGGCTGTTTTTGAATTTTGAAGTCTTATGCTCGAAAACCCAGAGCTGGTTTTCTGTTAACTATATAGCATATATGCTACATTGTAACCCTCTTGTAATTTCCTACTTTTATTAATAAAAATCAATGTTATAGAGCAAAAAAAAGAAATTAGAAGTGTGATTCTCATTAAATGATAAATCCATAATTGCCAATATATGATTATGCCATATTCATACTTTGCAAAAGTCTCAAAATGTCATTACATGATGAACAAAGCAAAAATGGTGAAAAATGCTTGAGAGATGAGTGAATGACAATCAAATGACCAAATGTATGCTTTACTGGTCGAATTAGGATTTAGAGGCTTTTTAGTTTTAAAAAAGAATAAAAAATTGGCATGTGCGGCCCATTTTTGGGCACTCACATGCTTGGATTCTCGTGGATTACTCTGGATTCCATTCCGGAATCTTGCCAGAATCTAGGCAGAATCCGAGCAGAATCAGGATCCGAGCGGAATCAAGATTAGGATCCAAGGCATATCAGAGGGATCCGGTAACATAGCACAAAACTACAGAGATTGTGAAGGTAACTTCAAAATTTGAATATTATTTTAAATTCAAGTTTATAACTTTAATATTTTTGTATTCTTCAATTGCAGGTATCAGAGACCTTGGTTAGAGTTCCCCGCATGGTAGATGAGGAACAAACCCCAATGGGGTATCTTTATGAGGCCACAGATAGGGCCAAGGAGTCTAGCAAAAATTACTACAAGGAGAACCGCCTCAAATTTGATCCCATATGGGAAATTATTGATAGGTGGTGAAAAAATCAGCTCCACCAACCCATTCATGCAGCAGGATACTTCAACTCTTGTTTTTCTTCTCGGATTCCTACTCAAATCCCAATGGGGTATCTTTATGAGGCCACAGATAGGGCCAAGGAGTCTATCAAAAATTACTACAAGGAGAACCGCCTCAAATTTGATCCCATATGGGAAATTATTTATAGGTGGTGAAAAAATCAGCTCCACCTACCCATTCATGCAACAGGATACTTCAACTCTTGTTTTTCTTCTCGGATTCTTACTCAAATCCCAATGGAGAGTTCATGGAGGGCCTCATTGCATGCATTCAGAGGATGACACCCGAGATCAATTTCGCAAATTGAAACCACAATTTTGAGGAAAAAAACATCAAACCCTCCACTGCTTCAAAAAAACAGCCACAATGTCAAAAACTTTTGCAAGTGAACATTGTTCGCCCCGGCAACTCTTGGTACGACCCAAAACAACTGCAAGAAACCATGATTTTTGTGGAAAAAATCATCAAACCCTTGATGTGATACTGAGATCACCCACAACTTTGTGGAAAAATCAACAAACCCTTCATTTACTAAAAAAATGGTAAAACTGCCGAGCATGATTTTTAGGACAAAATCATGCAAAAAAACTTCCTGATTTTTATGGAAATAATCATACAAAAACCTACCATGATTTTTTGTGGAAATAAATATCAGAAAACCCAAAAACATCAATCAAGATTTTTTGTGGGAAAAAAATTAGAAAACACTCGAGCAAAGAAAAAACCCAAGATTTTTTGTGAAAATTTGTGCAAAAAATGAAAACCCATGACCACGATTTTTGTAATAAAAAAAAATCAGCAAAAACCTCATAGATTTTTTCACAATCAATTCACAATCTAAGCACTCCATCACAAATCTAATATATGAATTCCAAGCTGTGAGCAAGGAATTTTCTTCCCACCAAAGTAGAACCACCAAACTTAAATCCAACAGTCAATTTCACTTTCCAAGCTATTTTTACTTAGCAACGTGTCGATCCTTCCAATAAAGACACAAATCACACCATGAACAATGTGAACAATGACTCTTCAATTCTCAAGAAGAATCCTCTATTTACTATTTTCATATCTTTTTTAGATTTTGCAATGCAAAGCTAAAAATAGAAATCTAAATAGACTCAAGTGAAGAACTCGTAGTTCAAGGCATACATCCTTCACATTGAGATTGTCCTTTTTTCATACTCTCCCATTCAAAATAAAATCCAATAGTTCAAATATTATAGACCTTGTTACTTTTTTATTCAGTGCTGTTCAATTTTACTCCATAATATGTAAGTCCACTAATAAGCATGTTACCAACAAACAAGTATAAGTAGAGGGGCATAGTAGCAATAATAGCAAATAAATTGGGGTTCAAAAGGTTCGGTTAACAAATTCAGATTGAATTGACAATTTCTTTCTGAAATCAGGCATTTTGAGGCTTCAAGTAATCATCAAAAAAATCATGTGCCCACCCACCCTATAAAATCATGACATACTCCTAGCAAGAAATACAATGAGAGTATCATCTCTGGGCCTCCCCTCTCCCATTGTCTAGAACATATGGATGCAATGCGATAGAAGAATTTTTTGGAAAGTTAGAGGTTGCAAGTGATCACTGCACTACAAAAATATCTATCTCCATTTCTGAATGGATCACTTCCAATGCTTACCATCATACCCATCCCCCAAAGGAAGAGGATTGTAAGATTGCTAGCTTTCTAGACAAAGATAATGCTCACGTCCATTAAAAGGATTAAGATTACCATCATACCCATCCCCCAAAGGATTGGATGAACTAGATAGAAGTTGGAATTTGATGAAGCCTATAAAGGAAATCCAGACAAAGATCAAACTGAATATATCATAAAAGATAAGTATAGTAAAATCGTTATAGTCTTTCAATTAATGATATCAGATTTCCATGATCCATGCTGTATATCTTGCAGTTTCTGGATAAAATGGTGTGCATTTTTTTTGTCTGAACATCTCGGATCCCACTCTATGATCCATCATTAAGGACTAACATGGTTGCAAAGTATCGAGGTGATTCTGATGTATTTTCTTAGGGGAACAATTCATTATCTTTATCCTAGGAGGTGCCTGAATAGTTCACAGAAGATGACTGTTTACAACAAAAAGGTCAAAAACTTAAAATAGATCCCCAGTGTGCATATGCTCAGGGAAGAAACCTTATGAAACTTTTCTCTCTCAATGAATTCGGTTTGGAGCAATATTGTTAATCCTCTCCTTTCGCTTCTGGAGAATAGCTTGTTCTTGGTACAATTTCAGTCTATGAATGAACAAGATTATGTATGGAATAATGTTGCCCAGTTCATTGGAAAAAATAATGTTTGTGTTTGTCCTTAGACACCTCTCTTTGACCTAGCTACAGCCATTATAACTAAGGCCTCTTTATAGATTTGTTTGGATAATCTCTCACTTCTTTAGAGAAATACAGATCTGATCAAAGAGCTGGTTAAAAAAAGTGGTTACAAACTTTCAATTATCAGAATGCTATGAGGATTTGTTTGCTTCCCACAACAGGTATGTGAGAGTGATGGTGAACTTATCTAAGCCTATCTTGCACACCATTAAAATGTTTTCCTCCAAACTTCAAACTTTACTTTATTAATTTCGGGGGCCTTCCCTTCAAATGCTTTTGATGCAACCAAATGGGGCACAAATTGTTGGAGTTTACTTCAAAGCTTCCCTTGGGCTCTGGCACTTTTAATTTGCAGAAATGGTTTCTGAACATGGGATGCCCAAATGCAGATTTTGTGAAAAGAAATTTTTGGAGAGAGTTATGCGAAGATGGGGGCAGGCATCATAGTAGGTCCTCATCCCCTAGTCTTTTGGTTCAGAATAAGGACTCATCTCCCATAGTAAAGGATGTTAATCATTTGAAATTGGCCAAGGCATGCAATGCAAGCAAACTCTGAAGATTTTCAAAACCGGGTTTAGGCTGCTTGTCAGAAGGATGAAGAAGATTTTTTGGCTTGCACTGAAATTCTCTCCATCTTGCCAATGTAATCCAAGAAGTCTAAGGAAAATTGTGGTTCCACTAGCAAACATAGACGACGCAAAACAGAAGCTGAAAAGTTGCATTTCAAAGCTTTGAACATTGTTGGTGAGGGTTCCAAGTGGACTATTGAGGAGGCTCTTCTTTCAAACAAGGGGAGGAGAATACTTTCAACGTACTTCTTAACTTAATTTTGGTAACATTGAAGGCTCTACTTTCGCTCAAGGGAAGGAGTTTGTTTTCAACACAAGCTTAACTCTATTTATTTTGTTTTGAATTTTTGTAAGAAGTAAGAAATGGTGCCTCTCAATGCGTTTGTGAATATGCGTTAAAGGGTTTCTTAGCTAGTTGTTTAGACTTACTAATTTCTTCAGTTTCTGTGGAAAGTTGAGTTATCCTCTCTCCGTTTGGATGTACTTTAGCTTTGTTGGATTTCAAAGAGTGCCTCGTTAAATTCCTTTATATGGATTTTATTTAAAAAGAAGAAGAAGAAGATGAAAACAGATTTATCCCTGCTTCGAACCTTAATATGTGGTAACTAAATTTCTATATAGCATAGACTCTCCTTATTCATTTATTGGCGTACCAGTCAGGCTGGTATCTCCTAACGACTATGGTTTTTCCTCTAAAATACTTGCATATAAACTAATACGAACTGTGAAACTCTAATGATTTATGTAAATAAACGGTTTACCTACTGAAAATGTTTGGCCCGGGCAAACAAACAACCTGCGTCTTGAATCAATTTTGTCGTCCAAAGGCATATAAATAGAAAACGAAATTAAAAACGTAGATACCTGATGCCAGAGCCCGTAGCGAAGAGAAAAACCGTAGAATACCGATCCGAGGGCGAAATCTGCGAGATATCAAAGCCATTTCCCAACACCTGACTCAACTCCACCGTATCTCCCTTACGCAGATCACAAATAAGCGCGGCCGTGGATCCTTCCACGTCCTTCACCAAAAATTCGAGGCGTCCTTCACTACAAACGGCGGGGGGTGAAGCAATGGCGAGGAAAGTGGGCCTGCTATCCCTCACCCGCACCTGCACGAATTGCCCAGGGCTTGTATGCCCCGCCATCAGCTCCGGATTGTCGCTTATGTCCACCGCCACATGATACAGGGACTCGCCGGCCATGTCGGCCTCTACTACAGGAGCTTCCGCCCATAGGACTTCCTGCTTCCAGGCTGCGACGGCTACAGATCTCGCCCTCGTTATTATTCTCCCGTTGAAAGCTCTCCTCAGCAATGGCCCGCTGAACCTGCGAGCGAGCATGGGACCGGCGGCCATGGCGTTAGAAGCATAGCTTAGTGGGGGTTTCCACGAGGAACAATGCAGTTGTAAGGACGGTAAAACGGTGGTGGCCATGCGTTGAAATCGTTGGAAATTCGTTTTTATTTTTGTGTCTGCCGCCGCCTGTTGTCTTCGACTAAAAATAGCATTGACCTTCGGTGCTGACGTGGCTCCGGCAGAGCTGGAAGAGCCTTTTCGTTCATTGGCTGCCATGGATGTTTTGGTCTACGTGGCAAATCAATTTGCTTTATCTATTCCTCACATAATAGTGGATGTGTTTGATTACTCGTGATTCAGGTGTAGTTCATGTGCTGGTCTTATTTTAATTATTATTAAATTTGTAGTGTTTTTAATAAGAAGGATTAGTTCATCGTATCTTCAAATCTCCTCTTCTTCTTTTTTAATTTGTTTTTCATATTTATTTTTATTTTTATTTTCATTATTTAGTTTTAAATTTGTGTATGGATTTAATCTAGGTATCACTAAAGTTATGAATATGAATTTTAATATTGCATTTATATAAAAACTACTTTCACACGGGAAGTGGAAGATTAAAAGACACAACTTAGAGTTTCGTATTAGATATCTATTTAAGAATAGAACTTGGGTCTCCTCAATAAGAATTCAATATTCTAGCCAATTAAGGTCAACCCCTTTAGCATGTTCTATTACTCTATCTAAAGATATTCATTGTACATTTTGAAATCATTTGAAAATGTTAGAATGTGAAAGAACATCTCAATGAAAAGAGCTTAAAGAAGAATTTATACTGTACTGTCTACTTTTCAACCATCCTAAACACTGCTTGCTTCTTGTCTTCAATATTTCAATCAAAATTGTAAAGTCAATTCACTAGTGATAAAAGGAGAATGTGACCTTCACAATTTAACATAGTTCCCAAAGGTTTTACTAAACATACATTTATGATTTGATGTCTTATGGAGCTGAAAAATAACTCCTGATGCCTTATAAAATAATTAAAGTCAAGGAGCGCACAAGGGGCATTGCCCCTTGACCCCGTCTTGGGGGTTTTGCCCCCAAACCCCCATTTAATAATTTGGGGTGGAAACTGCGCCGATAAAAGTGGGGAAAAATTAACCTTCGAGTCTTATTAGACTCCAGAGTCCATATAGAAGATGATGATGGTGATGATGATGATGAAGAATATCAATAAATTATTAATTCATTAGTTGAACTTAAAACAATGATACTTGAACTGATGTAATGATTTAATTTTAATGTTTTGATTCTTGAATCTTTGATGTTGAACTTGCACTTGAAGTATATGATGGTATGATCATGATTCATGATGCTA
>MU224622.1:200982-218515 GCA_018584345.1 Thuja plicata
TCATAGGAATAGATGAAATTGGGAGAGATGTAGTCATCAAAGGAGGAGTATAAGTAGGAATGCTAGGTAAAGGAATAGAAGAAGGTCCCTCACTAGTGATAGGAGGAGTAAATCCTAAATCTTGAGCATCTTGAACTAAAGGTTTAACATTCAATTGCACAAGATGAGTGATACCACACAAGAGATTAACACCTTGATCACTATCACGAAGGACTTTCTTAAGAGAATCTATAAATTGGATGAAATATTGATTATGGTTTTCTTGAATAAGCCAATTTCCCATTTTATCAAGTTCGGTTGAAATTTTTTGCACTTGTTCAGGAGGAACTCTTAAAGCATCATCCTCATCATGAGATGACTGAGAAGAGTTATGCTCCATAGAAGGATTGGAATCATGAGTGATCAAATTGTCATCTAGGATCCTAAGGAAAGGAGAGGAAGATTCGGGATCAAAGGAACCCATAATTCTATGGCTTCTTCTAACCGGGATACTATAAGCAGGACTAGAGGTGGTAAAGCTCATACACCAATGCAATGTAACTGAACTAATTTAGGAAGCACAAGATTTTTATTTTTAATTTTTGAAATGTAAATGCAAGAACATAAAAGAAAGCTTAATCTAATATGCATGCAAGATCCAACATAAAAGATGTAAATCTAACACCAAAAAGAAAGAGTTGTCTATTGCGGGTACACCAAAATGTAAGATAAGAATATATATATATATATAGTTTTGTTTTTAGGGTTCGCTATTATCCTATCTTACATTTAAAAGATTTGATTGATTTGATTTGTTTATTAAAATGTAGGGGGTAAATAAAATGCTCTCCTTCTATCCTTAAATGTACAAATGAAAGATCCAATTTGATTAATCCAAAATGGAGGGATCAATGCATAAAAGAATCCATCATTTGGAAATAAGAATAAAAAAGGAAGATCTTAAGTGCCCGTTTATTTATTTGAATGTGCAATTGATATAGAAAGATTGATAACATTAATTGAAATGAATAGGAGAAATGTACTAACCTTGAAATATTGCAGATCTGAAGAATGCTATTTTTTGAAGCCTGTGTTGAGTTTCTAGAAAATCTAAGACTGGATCTGGAATAGAAATGCAGAGATGAACAAAACCAAGAAATCTTTTTCCATTCTGACATAGTTCCAATTTGTATCCTCAAGTCAATGTCACCGTTGACCTAGAATTTCCAATTGCACCCTAGGGCAGAATCAACCTAAAAAATCTCAGACTGAAATTCTATTTTTGGATCCCGAAATTTTTCCAAAAAGTGTATCTGAATCTCTGTCTCGATCCGCTGTTTCAAACTTGTATCTGCAAGGAAAATGGTTTTTTTTGTTGGGGGGAGGGGTTTGCCTTGGTCAAACCCTAGTTTTGGAATTAACCTTGAAGTACAATTGGAATTGCATAAGTAAAAACAAAGTAAATGTACAAATTCACCTTGCTTGTAGAAGTCCTTGTGGCAGATTCGAATCCGTGAATCCACAAGTATGTATGCACCAAAAAGAGATGTAGAATGTAGAATGTAGAATGTAGGATGTCTTCAATAAATTTCTTGTAGATCTTCAACACCAATCTTGAATGGGTTCTTGAATTGGAAGAGGCTTGGAGGAATGTGGATGGAGAAATCTTCAACAAGAGGGCTTCACGGAGCTTGAATCCTTCAATGGCCACCAATGGATCTCCTTGATGAAAATGAATGCTTGAGAAGTGCTTGAGAATGGATGAATGCTTTAATGGCTACTTGGATTGCTTCAAATCTTACTTCTTCACCTTTGGATCTCACTCTTCAAGTCTTTGAATTGCTTATAATTCATGTAGATGATAATGGTTATCAAGTCTCAGAGAAAATGAGAGGAGAAAGCTTCCTTTTATATGAAACTAGGGCACAATCCTCTAGAGAGGCCGACATAGGAGAATTAAATTCCAATTGGACCCATGCCCCTAGAAGAGGACCTATATTAGATATAATTTAAGATTTGTTGTCCTGAAGGCTGAAACAGCCGACCCGAAAGCGGGAATTACCTTTTTCCAAAGACCGACATCCAGAAACCCTGAAATCCTAAAATTTGAATCCCGGGCCTAGAAAAGGTCGATTGTGACCTAGGTCAAGGTCAAGGTTGACCTTGACCCAAAAAGTTTGACCTTGACCCAGAGGTCAAAGTCCCAGTTTTTCAGTCTGGGGTGCCAAAAATAGGTTGGGAAAAGTGGAAATGGGGGAGAACAAGGGGGGAAAAGCCAAATCAAAGTCTAGAACCCATTCAAGGCGCTTGACATGACCCCAAACCACTTACTCGGAAGGATAAACTAGTCTACCATGGAAGTGCTTCTATTTTATGAATATATAGGTACATGTTGGTAAATCTAGATTTCATATGCATATTGTGATAGACCAATGACTGTCTATGCATTTAGAGTCCCTATAGTTGTCGCAGAAGGATTGATTTAAATGTTGAATTAATGAAGTTGGGGATTTAATTTAAATTAATTTATTTTAATTACTAGCTATTTGGTCATAGTTGAATTCCATTTAATTAGAATTATTTTGGGTGACTTGGGAAGATTCTCTAATCATCTTAATTTATTTAAGTGATTTTAATTTATTTATCCTTTTGGGAATTTTTGGCAAAGGGCCTTATATTGTGAAAGTTGAGTTATTTTGAACTACTTTTTCACATGTGACTCTTATGAATTTTTTGAATTTGCTCCAAATTGCTTTGGAGAAATTCAAACTTTTTTTTTCTATGATAGATTGTGTGGTCAGATCTTGGTGTTCGGCAACTCGTTGGATTTGTGTCGCGAATACCTTTGTTTGTGTGGAGCTCTTTTGCAATTTCCTGGGGAATTTATTTTATTCCACCCATTTTGAGTTTCTCCTCCGGTTGTGAGGTAGGGACTTTGAGATTTAATTATTTCTTCAGTTATTTTTCATGTTTCTTGTTTGCATTTTCTTTGTGAGCTGAGAGTTAGTACTCTCCCACAAATTTGTAGCTTTTGGTTACTCGGTTGGCTTTTTGTGAGCAATTGGGTTTGTGTGTGAGTTTTTGTCCCATTATGCTCTCAGATTTTTCATATGTGCCAGAAATTGAATCTTATTGGATTTTTGGGATGTTGGGGTTAAAATACAAAATGGGTTTTAATTTTGTTGCTTTTCAATAAGTTTGAGTTTTGGGTATTTTTTGGACATTCCGGTCATCTTTTATCGCAATCTGAATATGCTCGTTTGATGTTAATTTGTTGATTTTTACACCTTGCTGAAAATTACAGTTTTGGTCATTTTGACCCTTGCTAGTCTTTCCTCATGTTTCTGAAAGATGTGTGATGGATTCCCTTGGAATCCAAACTCTTGTCATAGTGGTCAATCAAGTATTTTGGACTTTTGGGCGTTTGTTGATTTTGCTTGGTTTTGGGTGCTTGAAGTGTTTTGGAGTGCCTTATCCTCCAACCTTTGCTTGTTGGCTCTTTGAGTCTTCCTCATATTCTAATGATAAGAATGATGGGTTCAATGGGAATCTATGTTCTTGGCATGGTGGTCAATTAAGATATTTGTTGTGGTGCCTTTTTATTGTTTTCACTCAGTTGTTTTCCTTGAGTGTTCCGAAGTTGAGATATCCTCCTTTCGTGCCTTTGTGTTGCTTATGTCTTTTGTTTGACATCATCCATGCTTGAGTAGAGCTCACATGTGACATGTGGATGTTGGTGTTGAGACCCCATCTAGGAAAGTATTTCAACTATGATCCTATGCCAAGGTCTGAGTGACCCATACTCTTCGATCAAGGCCAACTGAGTATCTTGTTCCTTTTGGATTTTGACTTGAGAGTCTTTTCTTTCTTCCTTGCTTGAAGATGCATTCTTGATTTACGTCATTGGTGTAGACTATGACAATGTTTTTTTTTGGTATGTCCTCATGTAGACAAGTGGACAACCTTCGATTATATCATCCTCGTGTAGACGAAGTCTCTATTTTCCTCCTTCAGTAGCCAATTTAATGAAGTATTTGTTATGTCCTTGTGTACATTGAGTTGACATATTTCATTGGTCCCCATCGTGTGATGTTGTTCCATAGGACTAGGTACACTGAGTAGTCATTGGGAGTATCTCCTTACATAGACCCTGACACATAAGTGGTCGCATAAGCTACATCAAGAGTTCCTTAAAAATTGAAAACTATAATAAACTATATTGGGTATAAACATTAAACAAGAGTAATTGGAATTTGGAACCCATTGAATCCCCAAATACCATGAGTGATCTATGAGTTGAGTATAGATGGTGGAGATCTATCAAGTTCCTAGACATTATGTGTGATCTGTGAGTTGAGCGTAGATAGTGATATGTATCATTAAATTCATGGATACCATGGGTAATCTATGAGTTAAGCATAGATGGTGAAGATCCATCAAATCCTCAGACATCATGGATGATCTGAGAGTTGAGCATAGATGATACAACCCTGGATTCATAAGATCAATTCGTGCGGATAGAGATACTCCCTATGGTTTTTACTCTCATGTCTAGGTCTCTTAGTGTTGAGTAGCACCTTGATGAGTTTGGGATATGTGCTCTATGATTGAGACTGGATGATGGTTTACATGTCGATTGATCTCCATGTTTATTGTATGTTACAATATGTTCTTGCATTGGATAACTATATCTCTGTTATGATACTATGCATATGGTTGGTGTGTGTATTGGTCACTCCTTGCTTGCATATATGCCTTTTGTTTGTGGTCGGGCTACTATCTTCGCGAGCATGGTGGGGTGGGACTGAGGATTCTACATGGTAGGATGGCGTTGCACTATTATACCACTATTGGGGATCAGTGTACAAGTGGTGAGCTTCCTCCAGATTAAGATTATTTGAGCATCGAGGGCTCTCTATAGAGATTCACTGGACTTTAGATTTATGTATTGTTCTCTTTCAGTTATTGGATTCAAAGTATGTTCTTCATGTATCTGCATTGATGTTTATATGCACATGTACAAATTTGATTCTTAGAGTAGCCTTTAGTTTATGCTATTGATTGCAATCGAGTGGGAAATGTCTTGATGTGCATGTATTTGGTAATCCCCGATGTGGATCAAGCTTGTATATTATGTCATACATTGGTGCCGGCAAGCCTGTCACATTGTCAGATTAATTTATCTCGTATGTTGCATGTTTTAGGCATCAATGATTACCTTAATTTGGGCTGTATTTGATTCAAGTGGATGGAAACAAAAAAAATTATGATGTCATAGGTTAATCTTAGGCTCATTTTATCGTAGAGCTCGTCAAGCTCTTTTTGATGTATTTTGAACGGAGTTAATCGGACGTTAGATGTAAAATTTATGGTCTCTAGAAGGTTCTTCTATCTAGATGATGCAGAATGGCGCCTATGCAACTTTTTTTAGTGCCTATGCAAATTTGTTTAGTGTCTATGCAAATTTTTGCATTACCTATGCAATTTTCTACATCACCTATAAAATGATGCCTATAAAACAAAGAGAACTTCCTGAAGTCAAATAAAAAAAGTAAAAGTTATTTTAGATACCCTTTTTCGAGTAGAGGCCATTTCAAACAAAATGGATCAGGTTCATTTTGTCGGTGATGTTTTTCCCTTTTTTTGTAAGTTGTTAGCTTATTGAATTATATGGCTACAGGGATGTGTTCGTCTCCTCATCGAGTGACCATTGACGATGGTCTGGTCTTGACCCATGGGTTTCGTGGACATGTTTCAAACTCTCATATGATGGCTTGAGAATGTTTAGTGTGTTCACTCCTTTGTGATAGATTGCATGGGAACCTTTGAAAGTTCTTGTTAAGGAATTTCACTTGTGTGCGAACTTGTGATTTTTATGATGTTCATTTTGAGTTATGGTTTTGATGCAGGATAATCATGTGATGCCTTTCTATCCTGCTCATCTTTGTTAATTTTTCCAGTTAGTGTTGAGTTGCAATTCTTGCCGAGTTGCACTGTGTGTCAAGTTGTCTAGTGTTGACCGAGTTCCTATTTGTGTCGAGCTCCCCAGTGTTGGTCGAGCATTCCTTCCTATGTTGAGTGAACCTAATGCTCGGTTCTTCTTGACCGAGCTTGTCTATGTTTGGTTTTTGTTGAAGTCGACTTCTATATTTAATTTCTTGTTGCGCATTTAATATTTGGATCTGCATAAATCGTTGGTGGTCAGTCTTCCATCTTTGTAAGACACAATTGCAAGTATGAAAAGGGATGTCTAGGAGTAGGTTAGGTATGAGCTGATAGAACAAGTAGCAGATGATGATATGAGAAGGTAGAAGATAGATTAAGTTAGGATCTTGTAAATCTTGTTGGTCGTAACCTGGAAGGCCTTACAGCCAGGAATGTATGATGTAATTGAATGAATTAATAAAATAATTTGTTGTTCCTTCTCTCTTTGGTGTTGTTCTTCATGTTGTTTGATTTCATTGTATTTACTCGCAAGGTGGCTAGATAGTTTGGTGTATCATTGGCCCCGACCTTCCCTGTCTTTCCTTGCGCCATGTGGTATCAGAGCTAAGTTCATCCTTGGTAGATTGGATCATGTAGAACCTTGAGGTGATTTGGTTGTAGGGTAGAAGATCTGCGGATTTGACCTATTACTTGCAGAGGGTTACAATCTTGCAGGAACCGTTGAGATGGTTCGAGGCAGAGGAAATGTTGATAATGCCATAATGGACATGTTGAGACAAATTGCAACCAGATTAGATGTTGTGGAGATAGATCAAAGAAGAGGAGCACATCTTGATAATGTGAGTGATGATGAAGTAGTGGAACCAAATCCAGAGCCTGAAGAAGATCAAGATGAGGAAAGATTGTTGTGAGTATTGTCTAGGGAATATTCAAAGCCTGTTGTTGAAGTTGTTCCTTATGATGGCAAGTTGGATACCAATGTTGTGTTGGATTGGATCTCTAATATGTAGAATTTCTTTGAGTTTGAAAGCACCCTGATAATAGGAAGGTGAAATTTGCAATCAGTAGGTTGAAAGGCCATGCCTCACTGTAGTGGGAGCATTTGCAAACTGATAGACAAAGTAGAGGAAATGAAAAGATCAGAACTTGGTTGAAAATGGTGAACAAGGTGAAGAAGAAGTTTCTCCTTGCTGATTAGCAAGTTAGCTTGTTGAGGAAGATGCAAAACCTTAGACAAAAGGACATGATTGTGAAGGAATAGACTGAGGAATTCTATACATTGGACATCAGATCTGGACATGTCAATGATGAGGTTGAGAAAGTTGCAAGATACCTAAATAAACTGAAATTTGGAATTCAAGATGAGATATTTTTTGTAAAATTGGATAGTGTGGAAGAAGCATATCAATATTCCTTGAAACCTAGGGAGATATTGATAAATAAGTATGAACAAAGACAGAGAGGTCGAGGTGGTAGATTCCAGAGAGGAAGAGGTAGATCCTATGATGAAGGTGGAAAATCTGATAATTCTACTCAAGATAAGGGAAAACCTAAAAGGAAAACTGATGATAAAAGCAAGACTGAGTGGAAAGGTGGCAGTTCTTACCCAGGAGGTAGTAGTTCCTACTGAGGAAGAGGTAGAGGTGGTTTTAGTGGTAATTATTTCAAATGTGGTAAAGCAGGGCATAGATCTTTCGAGCGTAGACACTCTGGTGGAAATGGACAAAGTCATAGAAATGTTGTGGTACAAGAGGATCTTGAAGGTTCCCCAAGTGGACATGAAGTTGGAGAAAACTTGATGGTAAGGAGAGCTTTGTGTAATAACCAAGTAGATGAAGAACCTGTTCGAAGGAGAAATCTTTTCAAGACCAGATATAAGATGATAGAAAAATGTTGCAAAGTGATTGTTGACAGTGGAAGTTCAGCAAATTTGGCATCCGAGGAGTTGGTTACAAAGTTGCAATTGCAAATATTGAGACACCCTAAACCCTATCATGTTTCATGGATCAAGGATGAGCATAAATTGTTGGTAAGTGAACAATGTGTTGTGAAATTCAAGATTGGATTGTTGTCATATTCTGTTGGGCAGACCTTGGCAGTATAATAGACATGTTGTGCATGATGATATATTGAATCAATATACTCTTTGGGTGAATGGGAAGAATAAACCATTGTTACCTTTGACTAAGATCCCGGATGAGATAAACTGTACTACTGTGAAAATTTGCATCGTTAATGGAAAGCAATTTGAGAAAGAAATGAAGAAGAATCAAGTCTATTTTTCTATAATTCCTAAATGTCGTGTGACAGGGTATAGTAATTTCTGAGTGACATAAAATAGTAAATGTCGAGCGACAGAAGACAGTGAAGATCTAGTGCCAACAAAAATTCAAAACGTATTGAATGAATACAAGGAGATTGTTGCAGAGGATATTCCTGATGGTTTACCACTAGTAAAAAGTATAAGTCATTGTATGGATCTGATTCCTGGAGCTAGTTTTCTGAATAAAGCACCATGTAGATTGACACCTACTAAGAATGAAGAACTTAACAGACAAGTGCATGAGTTGTTGCAGAAGGGTTTGATCAGAGAAAGCTTGAGTCTGTGTGTTGTACCTATTGTATTGGCACCTAAGAAGAATGAAGAATGGAGAATTGTACTGATTCCAAAGCTATCAACAAGATAACAGTGAAGTACAGGTCTCCTGTGTTGAGGATGGATGACATAATGGATTGATTGAGTGGAGAAAAGTATTTTACCAAGATTTATTTGAAGAGTGGCTATTATCATATTAGAATAAGAGAAGGTGATGAATGGAAGACTGATTTCAAGACAAAAGAAGGATTATATGAGTGGTTGGTTATGCCTTTTGGTTTGACTAACACACCTAGTACTTTCATGACGTTGATGAATGAAGTTCTCAAGAGATTTTTGGGTAAGTTTGTGATTTTTTATTTGGATGATATTATGATATTCAATAAGACTAAGGAAGAACACCTTGAGCATATTAGACAAGTGTTGCAAAGATTGAAAGAGGAGAAGCTACTGATTAATCTGAAGAAGTGTTCATTATGAAAGAAGAGATTGTCTATTTGGGATTTGTGATTTCAGCTGATGGTTTGAAAATGGACCCTGTGAAGGTTAAAGCAATTCTGGAATGACCTACACCTGAGAATGTGGGTGAGGTAAGATCATTTCATGGTTTGGCTAGTTTTTACAGAAAGTTCATTAAGAATTTTAGTTCTATTTGTAATGCTATGATTGAGACTATGAGAGGAGATAAAAAGGATTTTAAGTGGACACATGGAGCTGACAGGAGTTTTGAGACTTTTAAACAAAAGGTTGTCGAGTTACCTGTGTTAGCCTTGCATGATTTCAATAAGGTATTTCAAATTTCAATAGGAGTTGTGTTGAGTCAAGAAGGTAAACTTGTTGCTTTCTTTAGTGAGAAGTTGAATGATGCTAAAAGGAATTATTCTGTGTATGATCAAGAGTTTTATGCTATTGTTCAATCTTTGAAGAAGTGGAGACATTATTTGATTCCTAAGGATTTTATGTTGTATATTGATCATAAAGCTTTACATGTATTTGGGAAGTCAACATAACTTGAATCAGAGACATATGAAGTGGGTTGAATACTTACAGAGTTACACATTTGTGATCAAGCATAAGAGTGAAGTTACTAACCGAGTTGCAGATGCACTGAGCATAAGACATTCTTTGTTGACCGAGATAAGGTTGTTGTTCTTGGTTTTGATGAGATGAAGGATTCGTATGATACTGACCCTGCTAAGGCGTGGAGAGAGTGCAGAGCACCAAATATGTTAGTTTAACCAAGTAAGTTTGAGGAGTATTTCATTCAAGAAGGTATGTTGTTAAAAGGAATTTAGTTGTGTATACCAAGAAGTTCCATGACTAGAATTAATTTGATTAAGGAAAAGCATTGTGGTGGATTGGCTGGACATTTTGGAATTGATAAGACATTGAGTTTGCTTAAGGAAAAGTATTATTGGCCACATATGTATAAGGATGTTCAGAAGTTTGTAAGGAGTTGTTGAATTTGTCAAGTTGCAAAAGGAGTAAGTCATAATACTGGATTGTATACACGTATTTTTGTTCCTAAGAAACCTTGGAGTGACATCAGTATGGATTTTGTTCTTGGATCACCTAAGACAGTAAAAGGGTATGATTCCATATTTGTTGTTGTGGATAGATTTTCTAAGATGACACAATACCATGTAAGAAGACATGAGATGTTGTGAGTGTTGCTGAGATTTTCTTCAAAGAGGCTGTTGGATTGAATGGATTGCTGAGAAGTATTATCTCTGACCGAGATAGCAAGTTTGTTGGTTACTTTTGGAGGACTTTGTGGAAGAATATGGATACTGAGTTGAGGTTTTGTTCTACATTCATTCCATCCACAAACAGATGGACAGATAGAGGTTGTGAATAGAAGCTTGGATAATTTGCTGAGATGTTTAGCTGGAGATAAGCTGAGTAATTGAGAGATGATATTGACACAATTTGAGTTTGCATATAATAATTTTGTGAATATGAGTACAGAAAAAACACCTTTTGAGATTGTTACTGGAATGCAACCTAGAGGAGTGTCAAATTTTAGGGATATTGTTAGTGAAGAGAAGAGAAGTGATGAAGGGGAAGTGTTTGTTGATTTTATGAAGTCTTTACATGAGGAAGTGGAGTTGAAGTTGGAACAAAGTAATTAGAAATATAAATAAAATGTTGACAAGTCTAGAATACATCATGTTTTTGAAGTTGGTGATGAGGTGATGGTTCATTTAAAGAAGGGCAGATTTCTTGTTGGAACATACAGTAAGTTGAAGAAGTTTGGTCCTTGTAGAATTCAGAGGAAGTTTGGCAGTGGTAATGCTTATGAAGTTGAGTTACCTGATGATAAGGATATATCTCCTATATTCAATGTTGCTCATTTGCACAAGTATCATGAGTCAGGTGATAAAGTTGTTATACCCGATGATTATCATAAGAAGCAAATTGAAGAGGTTGAATAGATATTGGATTAGAGGATTGGTAAAAGAACAATAGGAATAGATTACTATAAATATTTGGTGAAATGGAAGAATATACCAGTTGAAGATGATACATGGATTTCTCAATCTGAGTTGGATTCAGCTCAGGTTATGACACCTCAATGATTCAGGGAAATCATTTTTTTCAACCCTAGTTGTCCAATGCAGGAGCATCCTGGGTTGCCTTGCTATCTTTCTCATCTTTGTTCATTTTGCTAGTTAGTGTCGAGTTGCAGTTCTTGCCGAGTTGCAGTGTGTGTTGAGTTGTCCAGTGTTGGCCGATTTCCTGTTTGTGTCGAGCTGCCCAGTGTTGGCCGAGAATTCCTTCTTGTGTCAAGTGACCCTGATGCTCAGTTCTCCTTGACCGAGATTGTCTGTGTTTGCTTTGTATTGAAGTCAAATTCTATATTTAATTTATTGTTTCACATTTAATATTTGGATCTTGTCTTGGGATGCATGCAAACCATTGGTGGTTGGTCGTCCATCTTTGTAATCCACTTTGGAAAGTATAAATAGGGATGTCTAGGAGTAGGTTAGGTATGAGCTGGTAGAGAAAGTAGCAGATGATGATATGAGAAGGTAGAAGATAGATTAAATTGGGATTTTTTAAATCTTGTTGGTCGTAACCCGGAAGGCCTCACAACTGAACATGTATGATGTAATTGCATGAATCAATAAAAGAATTTGTTGTTCCTTCTCTCTTTGGTGTTGTTCTTCATGTTGTTTGCTTTCATTGTGTTTACTCGCAGTATGGCTGGATAGTTTGGTGTGCTATTGGCCCCGACCTTCCCTATCCTTCCTTGCGCCAGGTTTGCTACTCATGTTGTGCTTTGTGATGCACTTGGATACATTTGTCAATGTTATGTTTACTTGTGTTCAATTTTTTTTGTTAAGTGCATATTTTACCCTTTGGTTCCAAGGGTTCGCGGGAGGGGCAATACAGATGAGAGTTGAGGTGTTGGGATTTGATGAGTTGAATAAATTATATGAGGAAGACCCTAATTTTGTAGAACCTTTGAAAGCTTGCAAAGAACCTATTGTTGTAGACCAAAGAAAATAGTTGGAATATTTCATTCAGGAAGGTATGTTATTAAGAGGAATTCAGTTGTGCGTACCTAAGATTTCAATGAGGGGCAATTTTACTAAGGGAAAACATTGTGGAGGATTATCTGGACACTTTGGCATTGTCAAGACAATGACTTGGTAAGTGAGAACTACTTTTGGTCTAAGATTCATAAGGATGTAAGGAAATTTTCTCAGAGTTGTAGAGTTTGTCAAGTTTCTAAGGGAAGTAGTCAGAATGATGGATTGTATGCACCTTTGACAGTACCAAATAGGCCTTGGGAATTCATTAGCATGGATTTCATACTTGGGTTATCGAAGACACAAAGAGGCAATGATTATATATTTGTGGTAGTGGATAAATTTTCTAGTATCTCACATTTCATACTTTGCAAGAAGACTACAGATGCAGTACATGTAGCTGATTCATTTTTTAGAGAAGTTGTGAGATTGTATGGATTACCTAGAAGCATAGTTTCAGATAGAGCCCCTAAATTTGTTGGTTACTTTTGGAAAACACTTTGGAGGAAGATTAATAATGATTTAAAGTTTAGTTCTACATTTCATCCATAGACAAATGGGCGAACAAAGGTTGTGAACAAAATCTTGGGAAATTTGTTAAGATGTTTGGTTGGGGTGAAGATATGCAATTGGGATTTAGTCCTAGCACAATTAGAGTTTGCATACATTAATTCAGTGGAAAGGAGTACTAGAAATACACCATTTGAGATAGTCACAAGGATGAATCCTAAAGGAGTATCAGAATTAAGAGATATGAGTCATGAAGTTAAGAGGGGTGCAGAAGGAGAGGAATTTTCAGAACACACAAAAGCATTGCATGTTAAAGTGAATGAACATTTAGAGAAAATAAAGAAAAAGTACAAGGGGAGAGCATATAGAAAGAGGATACATAAGGAATTTCAAATGGGAGATGAAGTGATGGTATATTTGAAGAAGGGTAGATTTCCTGTTGGAACATACAACCAGCTGAAGATGAGGAAGTTTGGACCATGTAAGATCTTAAGGAGATTTGATTCAGAGAATGCATATGAAGTTGAGTTGCCAGATGATATGGACATATCACCTATATTCCATATTACAGATTTGTATGAGCATCATAGTCAACTTTTAATAAGAGTGATGGATCAATTGTGGAGCAACAATATCCTAGAAGCAGATGGAAATGATAGAAGAGATTTTGGATAGTAGAATTGGAAGAAGTACAATGGGGAATTAGTATAAAGAATATCTTGTCAAATGGAAGGAAAAACCAGCAGAAGGTTCTTCATGGATTTCTCAGACTAGGGTTGATCATCTTGGTTTTCATCTAGCCCCCCAGAAAAGTGAGAGGCTCACTTTTCGAATAACCCTGGGTGTCTGATGCAGGAGCATCTTGGGTTCTTAGCAGTCTTGCATCAACCAAAAATATTTGTTTCTTATTTTCATGTTTGCGTAGTCTCTAAGTTTCTTTCACTGTTCTTTTAGTTTTGAACTTTTTTTTGTTATGCACCTCATAAAGTGTTCTCGTCATCATGTTGCACCTTTTCCTAGGTTCATACCTTGATCCATTACTTCGCAATTGCAATCTTGTGGATTCTTGGCGGGTTCTACATGTTCTTCATGTTCTAACAGTCAGTTGGAGTTTTCTGATCTCGCAGAGGAATTTCCCAATCACTGAAGCTTTGTGGCTCATTTATCAATGTTGCTACACTTGTGACTGACATATATTTGGCATCACATGTAATGTTTCATCTATTTGAGGAAGATCCTTATGATTTGGGTCCTGACCTATATAAAAACTCAATAGTTAGAGGATATGCATCCACTAGAGGTGCATTAGCCAAATGATATGTTATTATTTGACCCTTGTCTACTTTTCTTTCTATGTATTAGATTGCAAATTCAATCAACAACATAATCCATTTATCCATGCAACTTGTGAAGGTTGTTTTGGACAACATGTACTTCAAAAGATTGGTCTTACAAATGAGTTTTATAGTGTGAATTACCATGTAGTGCCTAGGATTTTGAGAGTACAAGATGACAAGTAGACATGTCTCTTCCATCGATGAATAATTTAGCTCACACCTAACTAAAGTGTGATTAATGGAATAAATGGCTCATTCCCTTCCTCGGTCATCATGTCAAACAAGAAGTGCCCCTAGTGCAACTGATCTAATAGAAATGTATAACAACAAAGACCTTCCTAGAACATATGGCATTAAAATTGGTGGATTAGTTAGATACTCCTTAATTTTATCAAATCCCAGCTAGCATAGGATATCCCATCTGAATGGTGTATCCTTGCATAGGAGATGCATGAATGATTAACACTTATCTACAAGTTACATTATGAATTTGCGGATCAATTAATGTTTACCTCGAAGGCTTCACAACTTATTTAATGCCTTGGGAGGAGCCATGTTCATGATATATTTAACCTTCTTAGGGTCTACCTAATGCTAAATATAGATACAATGAAGCACAATAACTTACCTGGTATAACACTAAAGACACACTTTTTTGGATAAAGGTGCAACTTGTATTTCTCTAAGTACTTAAAGATGGATTCTAAGAGAGTGGAATGTTATGATCTTGTCTTCAAATTCTCTAGATGGTAATCCATACAATCCTCCACGATTTCATAAATTAGGTCATAGTAAATAATCATCATGGCACATTGATAGGTGGCATTGGTATTCTTGAGACCAAATGACATGACTTGGTAGAAAAATGTACCCAATGAAGTAGTGAATGATATATTATGTTGGTCATCTTCAATAATTTTAATCTAGTTATAGCCTATGAAACCATCTATAAGAGAAAGCATCTCATGTCGTGTACTGAGATTTGCAAGGATGTTGATGTAGGGCAATGGAAAGTCCTCCTTTGGACATGCTTTGTTTAGGTCTTTAAATTCAGTGTAGATTCTTATGTCCCTAACTGACTTGGAAACATTTACAATATTGGAGATACAATCATAATAGTTAATCAACCATACAAACATTTACTCTAACAACTTCTCCATATCTACTTTGACTAGGAGTGTTATATGCGGATGCATCTTTCCAATTTTTTGCTTAATCAATTTGGTATTTGGATTGATGATGATATGATCTATTTCAATAGGTATATCCAAATTAGGCTTATCACAACCATGCAAAGTTGATGACTGATTAATAAAGGAGATGGGTGAATATTTGATGCTCCTTGTTTAATATGGAGACTACCACATAAACAATATGAGGTTGTTATTTTGATCCTAGTTTGATTGCTTTAAAGGTTTTCACTAGAAGATACATCCTTTAGTTTTACTAGTTTATGATTTAAGGTACTACATATAAGGTTTTGACTAGAATGTCCATGGTCTTTTCTTTATTTTTTTTTACTTTTGCAACTAAGGACATTCCCTCCCCCAAGCTAAGCTTGGGGGTCAAGCTTATAGATAATGTTTTACTGAGGATTAAGATATGAATCACATCCATTAACGCCCGTGAATTCTAGGAATGATTCATCACTTTGGAATGTATTGAAAAAGTGACTATTCATTGGTCCTAGTATATGAGTTCAAGGTGGCAAAGTGGAAGGTCAATGAGTATGGTAGAGATATAAAAAAGGACAAAAAACATTGATATCATCATAGGCTCTCTTAATGATATCCTCAAGAATGTCTTAAATTCAATAAGGTCATTATCAATGCTTTGAGAAGTTTAAGTTGAGCCTTCATTTGAATGGGTTCCAAAACCAAGCCCCTAGTGGTTGAGAATTAGAAACCAGTTCCAAAAATTTTAGAATTCCTTGTTCTTCTTGACCTAGTCTACAACCTTGGTAATCCCATTGTGGTGTAGATAGTGCATGATATGTTGGATACTTACCTTTGAAGTAATCAATGTGGGAGTCATTATCCTCTGGAAGGTCTCTATACAACCATTGATTTATATTTCCTTCTTCCATGTTGTGATTAAGTTCACCATTTGATTGGAATGTCTAATTATAGGTCTCAAGATGGTTGTTTAGTGGAACATCAAGAGGCTACAAGTTTGCAAGGACTCTCAAATTATCATTAAGGAAGTCAACAATGAGTACCAAAAAAAGGATAATAAGTTATTTCCCTACAAATGCATGGTAGAGGAATTTACAAAGAATTTATAGTCTATCAAATTTGATTAGGCCCTAAGACTCCATAATAGATTTGTTGATGCAATGGCTATGATAGGGTTTCTCTTGGATATGCATCACGACAATCCCAACTGTGAATTATTGGTTAACAAGCTTATGCAACCTGCTTTCAATACCTTGATTGCTAATATAATATATGAGATTATTGGCCCTCTAATGCCAATGCATCTATAAATATCTTAAATATGGCATCCCCACCAAACTTAGTCCATAATTAAAGCTAGAAACTAATTCATTTCTCATCACATTTTAGCATTCTTAAAGATAATCTATGTCATCTTTTTTATTATAATGTCCTCACTAGATGTCTAGATACTAAATTGGCCAATATTGTGATTATATAAGTACGTGTTAGATCATGTACAATGCACATGCATGGTTATGTACTGGTGCAGGAGCACCCTTGAGATGCCAACAAATATGGTGGTCTCTTGTCATTTTGGTGTGTTAGTGTGTGTAAGACCCTCTATTAGGGAAATGTAAATATATAAGGTCATGTTGACCAAGAGTAGTTTAGGTAGTTTTCATTTTGTGCTTATTTTCTTGTGTTAATAGCTCTTTTTGGCTCCATTTAAATATGGTGTACTTGATGATGTCATCAAATGTTAGGATGATGTCATAGAAGGTTTTAGGGTCCATAGATACTCTAGGTATTCTACCTAAAGTTAACTAAGGTAGGTTGGTGAAGAAAACACTTAAAAAGTGTTAATGGCGAAAAAATGAAAAATGTTGCTATGCAACATTAGCAACTTTTCAAAGTTGCTGACAACATTTTGTTGTCTAAAGGAAATTGATGTTTTAAGAAGTTTTGAACCCATAGGAGGGTTCAGACATGTGTTTCTAAGGGATATAAGGTGGAAAAACCCTAATTGTTGAGGGGGGAATTCATTTTGTACGGACTGCTATTTTGGAGCAAGAGTTTTTCTGGAAAAAATAGCAGATTTGAAGCATTTTGGGTTTTCTTTGTATTGGAATGGATTAGTTTTATTGATGTGATCATTGGAGGTTGTTTTTCTGCATGTTACTAAGCTTTTTCATTCATTAATTTTCTTTGTATTTGTGTTTTGTTTTTGGTTTAAAAATTCTTTCAGTTTGGGACTGTTTGCTGTCCCGTTTTGAGCAAGGGGCAGAGATGTGGACCTAACTCCACTTCCCACCATTGGTTCTATATGGCCACCTAGAAATGGGGAATAGGTCCATGGAGCTACCATTCTATGGAAGGAGGATCTCTCAAAGTGCTGGCTTGTATTTTTAAGCACTTGCCCTAGGCGAGCTAAACTCATAGCCCGGTTAGAGGAAGCAAGTGACAGTTGGTTTA
>MU224622.1:224132-239031 GCA_018584345.1 Thuja plicata
GTGGAAAAACCCTAATTGTTGAGGGGGGAATTCATTTTGTACGGACTGCTATTTTGGAGCAAGAGTTTTTCTGGAAAAAATAGCAGATTTGAAGCATTTTGGGTTTTCTTTGTATTGGAATGGATTATTTTTATTGCTGTGATCATTGGAGGTTTTTTTTCTACATGTTACCAAGCTTTTTCATTCATTAAGTTTCTTTTTAGTCATTTTTTTTTGTGGTTTAAAATTCTTTCAGTTTGGGACTGTTTGTTGTCCCGTTTTGAGCAAGGGGCAGAGATGTGGACCTAACTCCATTTCCCACCGTTGGTTCTATATGGAAATCTAGGAATGGGGACTAGGTCCATGGAGCTACCATTATGTGGAAGGAGGAGCTCTCAAAGTTCTGGCTTGTATTTTTAAGCACTTGCCCTAGGCGAGCTAAACTCATAGCCCGGTTAGAGGAAGCAAGTGACAGTTGGTTTAAAAATTGCAGGGGGTGTTATCATGAGCCAAGAAGGCCATGGATGTGTTGCATTGTTTTTTTCAGGTTTTCCATAAAGTTTAGGAGTGCCCAAAGATCCAAAAAGACACATTTTGAAGCCCAAGACTCCAAACTGGCCTAAAAACAAGATTTGTGCCATTTTCTGATAACAGGGTGTACGGACAGTTCCAAGCTAAGGGACCTAGAAATTCCTTATGGGTTTTTTCTTTACCTAAAGAATATCAAAAAATATCAGGGGGTCCTTTGAGATATTTTTTCTATTTTTAAGGTTTCCTAAAAACTAGGAGGGCTAATTGTGCAAAAAGGCTACAAGTCCTAGAAAGTAGGAACTAGAACCCGATGGAAATATGGATCAATTTGGTGGTTTCAAAACTAGGTTGGAATGGAAAAATGAAGTATGTTGAAGCCTTAACCCTCCTGAAAATCCAAACTTAAGTGTAGGGCTTGGAGTGGTTTGTGAAGAAGGTTCTTGTGGAACACAAGAATGGTGTTTTTTAACACGATAGTTAGTTTCTTTGGTTGAAGAGGAAGAACTGATTCTTCAAGGTGTTGAAGGGTGGATTGAGGAATCCCTAGAGGTCCTAAGAGAGACCTATTAAGAGTTTTAAGAAAACTAAGAAGGTTACCAAGGAGGCTCCCTATCATGTACTTTCCAAATAACTCCTGGGAGAGGGGTGCTATTAGCGTACCATGGAGCATGATTCTTATGACTTCATCAAGAGGTGTTTGTCATGCCAATAACACAGATTTATAATTAATGTCTCATCATAATACTTACACACTATTATTTCACTATGTCTCTTTTCCAAATGGAGCCTCAAACTTGTCAATAAGATACACCATCCCTTATCCAATGGACATTGATGAACTACAACTGATTATATGTTTGAAGTCATTTGTTGATATTCAACCGAGTTGCAGAACTGATGATAATGATGACATGTAACTGATTGAATGTTTCAATATGTTAAGTTGATGATCATTCAAGGCATTAAATCAGATAATGTATTGTATTTTCATTGATGTCAGCTTGATATAATCTGCATGGTCATGCAAACACTAGCAAAGACTTCAAAGAACCAATGAATCAAGGCTATGCTATCAGTAATGCATAGAAGTCAAGTATTCACTAAGTGACTGTATACACTGACAGAGTGCACACCGATGGTCAGAGTAAAAAAAAGCAAAGTCACAATGTTACCCAACGAGCAAATACACAGTATTACTGATGAGCAGAGTTACAGTGTTGCCCGATGAGCAAAACACAATGTAACCTGACGAAAATAAATTCAGTGTTGCCCGACGGAGAAGACAAGGACAAAGATCCCGATGACACCTGAAGTCACATCAATGGAATAGTCAGTTATCATTGATGACTAACTGAAGTGTTGACTGACAGAGCAAAGAGTTCAGAAAAAAAACAAAATGCTTAGCTGTCAAGAAGCTAAAGATAGAATCAACTGACATTTATCATTGTTTTAATCATCCAGATAAAGCTGGAGATAAGTAATTGATTAAAATTTGTTTTGTCCAGTTGGAAAGAAGATCTCTTTGAGATAAAATTGGATTTTTCTTTAAATCTATTGGCAAGAATTGTTGAACATGCCAAGAATCAAGAAAGCCAAAAAAAGGGGAAATCATGTCTATATAGAGACAAACCCAATTCTTTACAAATTATGGGGTGAAAAAGAGAAGAGTAAAGAAACTAAATAAAATATGAAGGAGAAGAAAGTCTTCTTTCAGTCCTAATCAACCAACTAAAGGATGAGCTAGATTCTGTAGACACTGATGAACAATGAGACAAGCATCACAGAGCAGAACAAGTGTGGAGCAAAGTTATAAGTGATTATATTGATCAGAGAGGTAATGGACTTACAATAGCTCTAAAAATCTACAATTGAGTTGTATGTATGAACAGATCATTAGTGTTTCAGTTTAACCATTGAAGCATAAAGCCTCTTAACTGAGCAGGACTTAAAAAGTCTTTTTCAATTGAGATACATTCCAAGGAGTATCAAAAAGTTTGATCATGAAAGTAGCATTGGATATGCCCGATACCTATTGACAGGCGAAGTGAGTGTTTGATCAAGGATGGTAGCATTAGATTCCATATACTATGTGACAAACTATTCTTAAATCCTCTAACAAGGTCACACCTAACAATGTGTTTGTAACCTTTAACAGGGTTGGCTCTTAACAGGGCTCACTTCAGAAGAGTGAAAATTTGGGGTATCGGTCCGAGTGGTTTTTCTCCTAACAGTGTTTCCACGTTAAAAATTCATGTGTTATGTGTGTATGATTCATTTCTTTATTTTCGTGCATCTCACATAGTTAATTCTGGATTGATCGGTATACTCTACATATTTACTGTGTTTCAGTAAATAGATGACTGCTTATCGGTAAACATACAAAAGAAGGTTTAACAAAGCAATCAACAAGTAGTAAATTGATAAAATTATTTCAAGACATTCATCTTGTAGGACAAAAGATAACTAGAGGTATAATATGTGGTTATAAGCTTAAAGGGTTGATTTAAGGATTAATTTTTGAGGCCATTGATTCACACCCCCCCCCCCTTCTCAGTTATTACTAACAATTGGTATCATAACATGTGTGCTTAGAAAGGAAGGGTTCAAGACCTAAGCTAAAGATCACAAGATCAACAGACAAGATGTGCCCAGGTTGAACAAAGATAATTTTGCTTCATGGCAGAGCAGAATAAGACTCCACTTATCAGATATTGGTAATGATGTTACTCAATACTTAGATACTGAATATGTGTTGCCCACAGGAGCACCAATAGTTGAATAATTGAGAGAGAAGCATGAGCACAATTCCATGATGATAGAGCTTGCTTCCTCACTCTCCGATGCTAAATTTGAAGATGTCAAAACCTACAAGACTGCAAAGGAGATGTGGGACAAATTGAAGCTTGTACATGGTGGTGACAAGAATGTTTTGAGAGCCAAGGCAGAAAGCCTTAGAGGAAAGTTTGATGATATCAAAATGAAACAAGGTGAAAACATCACACAATACAACACAAGAATCAAAGAGGTAGTCAATGCTATCCAAGGAGTTGGAGGTGTACTAGAAGAAGATACAGTGGTAAGGAAAATTCTAAGAACCTTAATGCCTACCTATGCTATTAGAGTATTAGCCATTCAAGAGATGAGACCAATAGAAAATAACAATGTTACTCTAGACAGTTTGATTAGAAGACTAATTTCATTTGAGATGAATAACTTTGATAATAGTGTCTTACCAAGTATAGAGTTTGCATTCAAAACTTCTATGAGAATAAGTAAATCAAGTCATAAAAATACTATGAGAAAAGATAGTGATAGTGAAAGTGAAGAGGATGATCTTGATGAAATTGAAGCACTTTTGGCTAGAAGAATGCAGAGAGGCAAAGGTAAATACAAAGGCAAATTACCACTTGTTTGTTTTAATTGTAAAGAGATTGGACACTTTGCTGCAAGATGCACTTACAGAAGAAAAGATGATAGAAGTAATGACAGATCATTTGAAAAGAATTCTGACAGAAGTGATTATAGAAGCTACCAACAATCAGAAAGAAGAGATACCCGAGACTACAAGGACAAAGGAAAGAAGGCCAGTTACCTAGCTAAATGCAAAGATGATGACAGGACATTTGAAAAGAAGTTTGACAGAGGTGATTATAGAAGCTACCGACAATAAAAAAGAACAGATATTCGAGACTATAAGGACAAAGGAAAGAAGGCCAGTTACCTAGCTAAATACAAAGATGATGACATTGACACTGAATCTGATAAAGACATCGAGATGGTGTTTGTGGCAATGAAAGATGATTCAAATGATGATGAAGAAAGGTATGTAGAAACAAATTTCATATCCAAAGTTAGTAAAAATGATGTTTGGATCATAAATAGTGGTTTCACTCACCATATGATCGATGATAAGCAAAACTTTGAGACTTTTGAATATTATAAAGGTGGTTTAGTAAGAATGGGTAATGACACACCTTGTCCAGTTGAAGGTAGAGGAACCATAATGTTGAATAACCAGATAAAATGTGAAAATTCTTATTGGGTAAATGGATTGAATTATAATCTATTGAGTGTTTCTTAGTTGAATAATTCAGGTCACAAAGTAGCATTTGAGAATATGAAGGCAAAGATCTTCAATAAATCAGGAAATCTGATTGGTACTGGTGAGCAAACAAAAGGTAACTTATTCTATCTGAATGATACTGACACCACTTGTTTGATTGCTACAAACAAAGACATATGGTTATGGCACAAAAGATTGTGTCATGTGAACTTTGACAACATGATGAAAATAAGTAAAAAGAGAAATGTCAGAGGCTTACCAATGATGAGCCCCAACAATATCATGTGTAAGAATTGTCAAAAAGGTAAAATGACAAAGTCTTGTTTCAAAAGAAAAACCCATACATCTGATGCAATTCTAGAATTAGTCCATATTGATCTATGTGGACCGATGAGGATAAAGAGTTATTATGGAGATAGATATTTTATTCTCTTTGTTGATGACTTTTCTAGAATGATGACAGTTATGTTTCTAAACGATAAATCAGAAGCATTTAAGATGTTTATATGGTATAAGACAAAGGTAGAAAAGCAAAGTGGTAAGAAACTAAAATGATTGAGATCAGATAGAGGAGGGGAAATTATTTCAGATGAATTCACTAACTTTTGTAATGAGCATGGAATCAAAAGACAAGTCTCTACATCGAGAACACCACAATAAAATGGAATTGCTAAAAGGAGGAACATATCCATAGTTGATTGTGCAAGAACAATGATGATAGAGAAAAGCACCACCCAAATCTTCTAGAGAGAAGCCGTAAGTACTGTTGTTTACACATTGAACAGAGTACAATTGAAGAAAGACACCAAGAAGACACCTTAGGAGCTTTGGTATGGATACACACCCAATGTAAGTTATTTCAAAACATTTGGCAGACAGTTTTATATCTTAAAAGATGATAGAAATGGGAAACTTGAGTCCAAGAGTGATGAAGGAATCTTTCTAGGGTATTCCACCAAGAGCAAGGCTTATAAATGTCTCAATAAGGCCTCTAACAAAATTCTTGAAAGTGAAAATGTAAAGATAGATGAATTTGTAGAGATAAGTGAAAAGGAAAGCACTAAAGAACTAGAGGACTACAATAGGTTTACATACAATTAGGAACCTGACACTCTACCCGACCAACAATGTAGAGCTCCCGAGCAATAGATCATCGCACTCAAGCATCAGGCTACAAATATCGACGATCAAGATATTGCTCTAAATGATGCACAAAGTGATGAAGAACAAAATGAAGGACAAAATGATGATCAAACTGATAGACAAAGAGCTGAACTTGTACTTGCAAGATATGTCAGAAGGAATCATCCACAGAACCAAATCATGGGAGATAAGAAAGCTGGTATGAGAACCAAAAGTAAGTCTCTAAATACAAGATGTCTTATTTGTGATTTTGAGCCCAAATTTGTCAATGTTGCACTAGATAATGATGAATGGATAATTGCTATGAATGAGGAAATTGAGAAGATAGAGAAAAAAAAGACATAGACACTTGTACTGAGACCAAATGATAAGAATGTCATGGGTACAAAATGGATATTCAGGAATACGTTGAATGAGAATGGAGAAGTCACAAGAAATAAAGCAAGACTAGTATGCAAGGGGTATGCACAAGAAGAAGGAATTTACTATGGAGAGACCTTTGCACCCATTGCTAGGCTAGGAGTGAGAATAATTCTTGCTTATGCTACATATAAAGGCTTCAAGGTATACCAAATAGATGTCAAGTTTGCATTCCTAAATGGAATACTTGAGGAAGAGGTATACATTGAGCAACCAGAAGGGTTTGTTGATACAGAAAAGAGGAACATGGTATGTAGGCTACACAAAGACTTTTATGGATTGAAAGAAGCACCTCGAGTCTGGTATGAAAGACTTCATTCCTATCTTATAAGTATTGGATTTGTAAGGACTAGTGAAAATAGTAATCTTTATTTGAAGGAAGATACTGATGCTTACATTTTGATTGTTGAGATATTAGTTGATGCCATCATATTTGGAGGCAATGATATGCTATGCAAATCATTTGCAAATGAGATGAGAAAAGAGTTTGAGATGTCTATGTTTGGAGAGATCAATTTCTTTCTTGGTCTATAGATCATGCAACAAGATGAAGGTATTTTCATTACACAATCCAAGTACATCAAAGAAGTACTCAAAACATTGAAGATGGAAGAGTCCAAACCAGTTGGAACACCGATAACAAATGCATGTAAGCTGACAAAGGAGGACAAGTCAATAGAGGTAAATCAAACTTTGTAGAGATTAATGATTGGAAAACTCATGCATGTTGTACACACTAGACCAGATATTGCACATGCAGTAGGGATAGTTGCTAGATTTTATGTTAATCCCAGAGAATCACATATGACTGTTGTGAAAAGAATTCTAAGATATCTGAAGAATGCCGAGGAATATGGCTTATGGTATAGAAGAGAAGGAAAATTTGAACTTTAGGTCTTTACCGACGCTGATTGGGCTAGAAATATTGATGACCGGAAGAGCACAACTGGAGGAGCATTCTTTATGGGTGACAAACTTGTCACATGGATCAGCAAGAAACAAGGATAAATCTCACAATCTACTGCAGAGGCAGAGTATGTTGTTGCTGCTGCAAACTACTCAAATATTGCATGGATCAAACAATTACTAAAAGGCATGCATATGCAAATACTAAAGCCAGTAATTATATATTGTGATAATATAGTGGAATAAACATTTCCAAGAATCCAGTCATGCATGCTAAAACAAAGCACATTGCCATTAAGTATCATTATTTGAGAGAACAAGTACAGGAAAAGGAGGTGATACTTGAGTATGTGCAATCAAAGGAACAATTGGTCAATATCTTCACCAAGTCATTGCCCAAGAATGCATTTGAGTACTTGAGAAAGATACTAGGGGTCAGACCCTTGTCTACTGGTCAGTAAGCTGACTAGAATGCTACATCAGCCTACATATTATCAGAATATCATTCATGTTGATGCAAGTAGAGAGATGGAATTCAAAGTAAATCCATACACAGAAAGGTATTTTTCTACACCGAGTACCAGAGTTGTTATCGATGGAGTGGGAAATTCAAGGAATATATTATGGATAGAAAGGATCCACTTGACATCACTGTCAAAATCTTTTTTAAAAGGATGTTTGTTTGGCATTGTTGTCAAAGGGAGAGAGATATATCATTATCATACAGATATTATATTCATTATCAACTCAGGAAGAGATCGTATTCATCACAAAGGGAAAGAAGAAGTCAGAAAGGGAGAGTACATACAAAGGAAGAGAATTTCTGACAAGAGACATCACAAGAGAGGAGAACAATAAAAGGGAGAGAGTTTGACATAGAAGGAGAACACATAACATTAGAGAAAGAAAGATTCTACATCTATCCAGTGAAGGGATTGAAGATAGAGTGAAAGCTGCAAGAATCAAATCAAAGCTATTTGAGCTTACCAATAGCCAGACATTTGTATGAGTTACACTAGGAAAGCTTGATGAAACTGTATATTTCATATTGTATTAGTAATAGTATAGTATGATAATGTAGTATGTTTCCATCAATGCCAAAGGGGGAGAATGATGACATGTAACTGATTGAATGTTTGAAGATGTTAAGTTGATGATCATCAAGGCATTAAATTAGTTAATGTATTGTATTATCATTGATGTCAACTTGATATAATATGTATGGTCATGGAAACACTAGCAAAGACTTCAAAGAACCAATGAATCAAGGTTATGCTATCAGTAATGCATACAAGTCAAGTATTCACTAAGTAATTGTATACACTAACGGTCAAAGTAAAAAAAAGTAGAGTCACAATGTTACTCGACGAGCAAATGCACAGTATTACCGATGAGCAAAGTTACAGTGTTGCCCAACGAGCAAAACACAATGTAACCCGGCAGATAGAAATTTAGTGTTGCCCGACGGAGAAGACAAGGACAGAGATCTAGATGACAACTAAAGTCACACTGATAGAACCGTCAGTTATCACCGATGACTAACTGAAGTGTTGACCGACAGAACAAAGAGTTTAGAAAATGACAAAATGCTTAGCTGTCAAGAAGCTAAAGATAGAATCAATAGACACTTATCATTGTTTTAATCATCTAGATAAAGCTAGAGATAAGTAATTGATTTAAAGCTGATTTGTCCAGTTGGCAAGAAGATCTCTTTGAGATAAAACCGGAGTTTGCTTTAAATCTATTGGCAAGAATTTTTGAACACGCCAAGAATTAAGAAAGCCAAGAAAAGGGGAAATCATGTCTATATAGAGACAAACCCAATTATTTATGAATTGTGGGCTGACCAAGAGAAGAGGAAAGATGCTAAAGAAAATCTAAAGGAGAAGAAAGTCTTCTTTCAGTCCTAATCAACCAGCTAAAGGAAGAGCTAGATTCTGCAGACACCGTGGAACAGTGAGACAAGCATCACATAGCAGAACAAGTGTGGAGCAAAGGTATAAGTGATTATATTGATCAGAGAGGTAATGGAATTAAAATAGATCTGAAAATCTACATTTGAGTTGTATGTATGAATAGATCATTAGTGTTTCAGTTTAGCCATTGAAGCATAAATCCTCTTAACCGAGCAGGACTTAAAAGTCTTTTTCAATTGAGATACATCCCAAGGAGTATCAAAAGGTTTGATCATGAAAGTAGCATTGGATATGCCCAATACCTATTGACAGACCAAGTGAGTGTTTGATCAAGGATGGTAGCATTAGATGCCAGATACTAGGTGACAAACTATTCTTAAATCCTCTAACAAGGTCACACCTAACAGTCTGTTTGTAACCTTTAACAGGGTTGGCTCTTAACAGGGCTCACTTCAAAAGAGTGAAAAATTGGGGTACCGGTCCGAGTGGTTTTTCCCCTAACAGGGTTTCCACGTTAAAAATCCATGTGTTATGTGTGTATGATTCATTTCTTTATTGTCTTTCATCTCACATAGTTAATTCTAGATTGATCAGTATACTCTACATATTTACTATGTTTCTGTAAATAGATGACTGCTTATCAGTAAACATACAGAGGAAAGTTTAACAAAGCAATCCGACAAGTAGTAAATAGATAAAAGTATTTCAAGGCATTCATCTTATAGGATAGAAGATAACTAGAGGTATAATATGTGGTTATAAGCTTAAAGGGTTGATTTAAGGATTAATTTTTGAGGCCACTGATTCACCCCCCCTCTCAGTTATTATTAATAGATAAACATTATTAGTTAATGTATTGTCATTGATGCCAACTTATTTGAGTGTTATTATGGTGGAAAATATTTGTTATGTATTGAAGATCTGGTACAAACAATATTTATGTGGTTGGTATAATGAAGAGTTTTGTATACACCAAGACACAGTAATAACCAAGTAAAATGCAGTGTATACTGAGCAACAGTGATAACCGAGCAAGAAATTACCGACACAACACGGTTAATACTAAGACCAAGCAGTTAATTCTAATTAAGGCCGACTTGGATATTGATCTGGAAATTGATGGTTTCTAGGTAAAAGATAAAGTTTGTTATTTGATCAAACGATTATGAAAATTCAAGGAAGATCGGACGAGAAAAATTGAAACGTGTTTTTAAAACAACTGTCGAGGAAGGATCATGCGGGAAAATGAATGATGGATATTAAGCGACAAGATTTGAAGGATGAAAATTAAACGATACATGATTTCTATATAAGAGACAAGAGATTCATTTCTGAATTGTGAGTTGATTGATAGATGTTGAAGCATACATGCGAAATTGACTCATGACTAATCAAACTAGCTAAAGACAGAACCGAGCATTTCTGCAGACATCACCGAGCAAACAAAGGAAAGAGGATTACTGAGCAAAGCAAGTATGATATGAACTAAAGTGAACAAATTGATCAGAGGTATTAAGTACTTAGAATAGATCTTAATATCTGCAAATCAGAGTTGTATTTTAATCAGGTCATTATTGTGTCTGTTTAACCATTGTTATAGATAAATCTCTTAACTGAGTGGGATAGTGAATCTTTATTATAACATTCAGAGAATGTTGATAGTTTTCTTTTTGAACCCATAGTGAATGTCCAGTCAAGAGCGAACTATTAGTTTTAAATCCTCTAACAAGGTCACATTTAACAATGTGCATTATAACCTTTAACAGGGTTGGCTCCTCACCGAGCTCACTTCAGAAGAGTGAAAATATTTTGGGTTACCGGTCCCAGGTGGTTTTTCTCTTAACAGGGTTTCCACATTAAAAATCTATGTGTCAATGTGTATGAATGTTGTGAATTATTATTTTACTTTACACTTTATTTTATTGACCTAGATCGGTAATCACAGTATTAATTTACTGACACTCGGTAAACACAGTTGATGAAAGTTTAAGTTTACAGGATTCATTTTCACCGAGCTAAGTTTTATATGATTGAATTTGTTTTGTTGTACATCTGGAGAAATTTGGGACTGTAGGATAATTTTGTGAGGGCACTAAGTCTAAATGATTCACCCCCCCTTAGTTATTCTAACAATTGGTATCAGAGCTATCGATGCTTATCAGGGAGTTGTCAGTGCTTATTAGAGCATACAGTGCTTAGAAGAAAGTTTTAAAGGACTTGAGCTAAAGATCACAAGATGTATAAGAGAGATGAACCTAAGATGAACATGGATAACTTCCAGACATGGAAAAATAGAATGAGATTATACCTATCAGGAATTTCAAGCAAAATTAAAGATTTTCTAGATAATGAATTCATATTACCTACTGGACCGTTGACAATGAATCAATTGAAAGAGAAACATGAGCATAACCTTATCATGGGTGATATTTCTTCTTCACTTACTGATTCTAAATTTGAAGATATCAAGACATATGCAACTGCCAAGTAGATGTAGGATAAGCTTACACTAGTTTATGGAGGAGATGCAAATGTATTGAGAGCCAAAGCTGAAAGTCTTCATGGAAAATTTGATGACATGCGAATGAAGGAAGGAGAAAACATCACACAATACAGTAACTGACTTAAAGAAGTTGTGAATTCTATTCAAGGATCTAGTGGAACCATTGATGAAGATACAATTGTGAGTAAGATTCTTATAACTCTATTGCCTATCTACTCTATAAGAGTCTCTGTTATACATGAAATGAGAGAAACACTTAGAAATAACATTACTGTTGATAGTCTTGTTGGAAGATTAATTTATTTTGAGCTGAATAATTTTGACAATAGTATTGTACATTCTATGGAATCTGCATGTATGTCTATTTTGAAAATTGGTAGATCTAGTAGCAAACACATAATCATAAATAACAGTGACAGTGATAGTGATGACAAGGAACTTGATGAACTTGAAGCTTTAATGGCTAGAAGATTACACTGAGGTAAAGGAAGATATAAAGTAAACTACATTTGATATGCTTTAACTGCAAAGAGATTGGCCATTTTGTTGCAAGATTCCCTAACAAAAAGAATGATGATAGAAATGATAGATCTAATGACATAAAGGATGACCGAGACTTCAGAAGAAACTGACAGTATGAGAGAAGAGATAACCGAGATTAAAAAGATAAAGGTAAGAAAGCTTGTTACATTGTTGAAGATAAAGTTAATGACAATAACTCTGACAGTGATGAAGATATTGAGACTGTGTTTGTAGCATTGAAAGATGATTCAGATGAGGATGAAAGGTATGTAGAAAAAAACACTTATCTCTAAAGTAAGAAAACATGATATTTGGGTTATTAATAGTGGTTGTACACATCACATGACTGGTGATAAAGGAAAATTTGAATTTCCTTAACATTATGATGGAGGATAGTAAGAATGGGAAATGATACACCCTCTCAAGTGAAAGGAAAATGTACTATTATGCTGAACAATCAAATCAAATGTTAAAATGTTTATTAGGTAAAAGGACTTAACTACAATCTGTTGAGTGTTTCATAGTTGAATAACACAAGTCACCGAGTTGCATTTGAGAACAGAAAAGCCAAAATCTATGATGGAAAAGGAAAATTGATTGGTACTGGTGAACAATCTAAAGGTAACCTATTCTATCTTGACACAGCTGAAACTATTTGTTTATTAGCAAATAATGAAGATATATGGATATGGCATAAAAGACTTTGTCATGTAAATTTTGACAACATGGTTAAGATTAGTAGAAAAATAAAATTTAGAGGCGTACCGAGCTTATCTAAACCAGACCATGTAATGTGCAAAAATTGTCAAAAGGGAAAGATGTCAAAATCTAGTTTCAAGAGCAAGAATTTTTCATCTGATGACATTTTGGAGTTAGTTCATACATACCTATGTGAACCAATCAGAACACATAGCTATTATGGAGACAAATATTTTATTCTATTTGTTGATAACTACTCTAAGATGATGATTGTAATGTTCCTAAAAGAAAAATCTGAAGCGTTTAAGATATTTAAGTGGTATAAAGCTAAAGTGGAAAAAGAAAATGACATAGATCTGAAGTGTTTGAGATCTGATAGAAGAGGTGAATTTATTTCTGATGAGTTCACTAACTTTTGTAACGAGTATGGAATCAAAAGACAGGTTTCTGCAGTGAGGACACCACAACAAAATGGGATTGTTGAAAGAAGGAACAGATCAATTGTTGATTGCGTTAGGACATTGATGATTGAGAAAGGAGTTTCACAAACATACTGGAGAGAAGTAGTCAACACAACAATTTACACACTGAACCGAGTATAATTGAAGAAAGATTCAAACAAAACACCTTATGAGTTATGGTATGGGTATACACTGAATGTAAGTTATTTTAGAATATTTGGTAGTAGGTGTTATGTTCTGAAAGATGAGAGAAATGGAAAATTTGATTCAAAAAGTGATGAAGGAATACTTATTGGATATTCTACTAAGAATAAAGCTTACAAATGTTTGAATAAGACAACTAACAAAATCATTGAGAGTACAAATGTGAAAGTTGATAAATTTGTTGAGCTAAATGATGAGGATAGTATGAAATAACCTGAAGATTACAGTAAATTTGTTTACTAGGAAGAACCTGATACTATACCAATGTAGATGCCTAATATTACTGGGCAACAAACTAGCATTACTGGGCAACAGATTAATATCACTGGGCAACAGGTAGCACAGATAGAAAATCGGGAAAATGCTAAAATAGAAGATCATGAACCATAAGTCAATGAACCTACAGAAGAAGATGATAAAGGACCAAGAAATGAACTTGTACTTGCTAGATATGTAAGAAGGCACCATCCATAGGATTAGATAATTGGAGATAAAAGAGCAAGCATAATGACAAGAAGTAAGTTCAGAGGTGACACTTGTTTAATTTGTGAATTTGAGCCTAAGAATGTTAGAGATGCATTAGAAAGTGAAGAATGGTTTAATGCCATGAATGAGGAAGTTGATCAAATATAGAAAAATAAGACATGGACATTAGTACTGAGACCGAGTGATAAAAATTGTTGGAGATTTGATTCTGAACAGTTGATTGATTGTATGTTTGTCATTGATGACAACATATAATACACAACAATACTTCTGTATGTACTTATCCATATGATGACATGAAGACCAGCGTGGATAGATACATGTTGTTGACATGTTTACTATGCTATGTTCATATACACAGACCCAGATATGAAGTTTTAGTAAAGATATGTAATTCTGTTATTAACGGTAACAGTTCTGGAGGACTAACGGTTTAAGGCCGATGTATGTAATGTGTTGATCGAGTTGCACCTATCTTAAGGATATGCATGTGTATATTCATGATTAGTTATGTTTTTAATATTGTTCTGGAGGCACAAGACGTGTTTCAAGAAGATTGCAAAGTTATGGTTAAATTGATGAAGCTGACTTAGTGAAGCGACATGTCTATTCAGTTATTACTTGTGCGGTTGTAATTATGCTTGCGCGCTTAGTAGAGCTGACAAGGATGTTAAGAAGAGTCTTCCTACAGGTCCCATGATCTCATACTTGGTGTATGTACTTATAGAAGGTCATTTGTGATAAGAAGAGTTGCAAACGCCAGAGATTGACAAGTAGAGCAGAGTGTTGATGCAACAGAGCTATATTTATCATATGTTGATAATATAGATGTTTATGTTGAAGAATTTAGAATACAGATTGGATTGTTATATTTCTTTACAAGAGGTTAAAGCATCAGCGCATAAAAGGAACTGATAAGAAAAGTAGTGTCACAAAAAGCAGTTCATCTTGTTGATACAGTGTGTATCAAATAACCAGAAGGTTGTAGCCTTCACCACTTGGATAGTGAGTCCTCCACCCCTAACAGGGTTATTGTAAAAGACTCCTAACAGGGTCCGACCCTTAA
>MU224622.1:252360-294172 GCA_018584345.1 Thuja plicata
AGCACTTAGTTTAGATCTCATCTTTTGCATGATAATCTAGGTTCATTTTCATAGTTTAGTTTAAAATCTTACATGTTCATCATTAGTTTAGCTTTCATCACAATCTAGTTGTCAATCTCTTGCATTTACATTCTTAGTGTAGACTTTGCATTTGCATTCATCATTTGAGAGAGATTTGGGGCAAGTTCTATATACTTGTGCTCAAATCTTCATCCTTTTGCATCTTAGTAGAATTTCATTGCATTGTGTTGGGAGAGCACACCCACAAAATCTCTAAGAGCAAATCAAACAAGTCTTGGGTGCACTTTTTTTAGCTCATCGGAGGTTGTAGTGAAAATATAGTTGTATTTCAAGTTCTTTACATGCTTTGATTTATTAAGTATATCTTGTGTTTGCATGTTTTGACTTGCTGTACAGCTACAGGGATTTTCATTGCATACACCAATAAGAATTAATCCATTTACCGAAACACAGTAAATATGTAGAGTATACCGATCAAACCATAATTGCATATGTGAAATGTAAAACAGTAAAGTAATAAAATATAAACATATAACACATGGATTTTTTAACATGGAAACCTTGTTAAGACAAAAACTATTGGGACCGGTACCCTAGATTTTGACTCTTCTGAAGTGAGCTCTATTAAGAGCCAACCCTATTAAAGGTTACAAACACACTGTTAGGTGTGACCTTGTTAGAGGATTTAAAATATAGTTTTTCACCTAGTATCTGACATATAATGCTACCATCCTTGATCAAACACTCACTTGGCCTTTCAATAGGTATCGGGCATATCCAATTCTACTTTCATGATCAAAATTTTTTATACTCCTTGGGATGTATCTCATTTTTAAAAGACTTTTAAGTCCTTCTCAGTTAAGAGACTTGATGCTTCAATGGTTAAACTTAAACACTAATGATCTGTTCATACATACAACTCAATTGCAGCTTTTTAGATCTATTGTAAGTCCATTACCTCTCTGATAAATATAATCAATTCTATTACCTTTGCTCCACATTATTCTGCTCTGTGATGTTGTCTCACTGTTTGTCGATGTCTGTAGAATCTAGCTCTTTCTTTAGCTTCTTGATCAGGACTGAATGAAGACTTTCTTCTCCTTCATATTTTCTTTAGCATCTTTCCTCTTCTCTTTTTCACCTCTCACAATTTCCCCCATTTTTAATGAATTGGGTTTGTCTCTTTATAGACATGATTTTACCTTTGCTTGGCTTTCTTGATTCTTTGCATGTTCCACAATTCTCGCCAATGGATTTAAAGCAAACTCTAGTTTTATCTCAAAGAGATCTTCTTGCCAACTAGACAAATCAACTTTAAATCAATTACTTATCTCCGTCTTTATCTGGATGATTAAAACAATGATAAGTATTCGTTAATTCTATCTTTAGCTTCTTGATAGCTAAGCATTTTGTCATTTTATGAACTCTCTATTATGTTGGTCAACACTTTAGTTAGTCATCAGTGATAACTGACTATTTCATCGGTGTGACTTTAGTTGTCATTGGGATCTCCATCCTTGAATTTTTTGTTGGGCAATACTGAAATTTTGTCTATCGGGTTACTCTGTGTTTTTCTCATCGGGCAACACTATGACATTGCTTGTTGATAATGTTGTGCATTTACTCATCGGGCAGCACTGTGACTTGCTCTTCTACTCTGACCGTCAATGTGCACTCTGTCAGTGTATGTAGTCACTTAGTGAATACTTGACTTGTATGCATTAATGATAGCATAGCCTTTGATTCATCAGTTCTTTGAAGTCTTTGGCAGTATTTCCATGACCATACAGATTATATAAATTTGACATCAATGATAATACAATATATTAACTGATTTAATGCCTTGCATGATCATTAAATTAACATCTTCAAACATTCAATCAGTTACATGTCATCAATCTCTCCCTTTGGCATTGACGACAAAATACTACATTATCATACTATATTATTACTAATACAATATGAAATATACAGTTTCATCAAGCTTTCCTAATGTAACTATTACAAATGTCTGGCTTTCGGTAAGCTCAAATAGCTTTGATTTGATTCTTGCAGCTTTGGTTCTGTCGTCAATCCCTTCACTGGATAGATGTAGAATATTTCTTTCTCTAATGTGATGTGTTCTCTCTCTGTGTCAAACTCTCTCCCTTTGACTGTTCAAATTTCTTTTGATGTCTCTTGTCAGTAATTCTCTTCCTTTATGTGTACTCTCCCTTTCTTGTTACATCTCTCCCTTTGGATTCTTTGATGGATATAATCTCCCCCTAAGATGATAATGGATAAATTCTCTCCCTTTGACATCAATTCCAAACAAATATTTGACAACATTGTCAAATGCATCCTTTCTATCCATAACATATTCCTTGAATTTCCCAATCCATCAGTAATAACTCTGGTGCTTGGAGTAGATAAATACCTTGTTGTGTATAGATTTGACTTGAAGTCCATCTCTCTACTTGCATCAATGTGAATGATATTCTGATAATATGTAGGATGATGTAGCCTTCTAGTCAGCTGACTAGCCAGTAGACAAGGGTCCGACCCCTAGTCTCTTTCTCAAGTACTCAAATACATCCTTGGGCAGTGGCTTGGTGAATATATCAGCCAATTATTCCTTTGATTGCACATACTCAAGTATCACCTCATTTGCTTGAACTTGTTCTCTTAAATAATGATACTTGATGGCAATGGGCTTTGTTTTAGCATGCATGACGAGATTCTTGGAAATGTTTATTGCACTTGTGTTGTCACAATAGATAATTACTGGTTCTAGAATTTGCATATGCATACCTTCCAGTAACTGTTTGATCCATGCAATATTTGAGCATTTTGAAGTAGTAGCAACATACTCTGCTTCTATAGTAGACTGAGAGATGCATCCTTACTTCTTGCTGATCCACATGACAAGTCTATCACCCATGAAGAATGCTCCTCCAGTTGTTCTCTTTCGGTCATCAATATTTCCAGCCTAATCAGCGTCGATAAAGACCTTAAGTTCAAATTTGCCTTCTCTTCTATACCATAAGCCATATTCCTTGGTATTCTTCAGATATCTTAGGGTTATTTTCACAACACTCATATGTGATTCTCTGGGATTAGCAGAAAATCTAGCAACTATTCCTACTGCATGTGCAATATCTGGTCTAGTATGTACAACATACATGAGTTTTCCAATCATAGATCTGTACAAAGTTTGATTTACCTCTGATGAATTGTCCTCCTTTGTCAGTTTTCATCTAGTAGCCATCGGTGTTCCAACTGGTTTGGACTCTTCCATCTTGAATATTTTTAGTACTTCTTTGATGTACTTGGATTGTGTAATGAAAATACCTTCATCTTGTTGCATGATCTGCAGACCAAGAAAGAACTTGATCTCTCCAAACATAGAGATCTCAAATTCCTTGCTCATTTCATTTGTAAATGATTTGCATAGCATATCATTGCCTCCAAAAATGATGTCATCAACAAATATCTCAGCAATCAAAATGTTAGCATCAGTATCTTCCTTCAAACAAAGATTATTGTTTTCACTAGTCCTTACGAATCCAATACTTATAAGATAGGAATGAATTCTTTCATACCAGGCTCGGGGTACTTGTTTCAATCCATACAAGGCTTTGTGTAGTCTACATACCATGTCCCTCTTGTCCAGATCAACAAACCCTTCTGGTTGTTCAATGTATACCTCTTCTTCAAGTATTCCATTTAGGAATGCAGAATTGACATCCATTTGATATACCTTGAATCCTTTACATGCAGCACAAGCAAGTAATATTCTCACTCCTTCTAGCCTAGCAACAGGTGCAAAGGTCTCTCCATATTCAATCCCTTCTTCTTGTGCATACCCCTTGCATACTAGTCTTGCTTTATTTCTGGTGACTTCTCCATTCTCATTCAGTTTATTCCTAAATATCCATTTTCTACCGATGAAATTTTTGTCATCTGGTCTCGGTACAAGTGTCCATGTCTTGTTTTCTCTATCTGCTCAATCTCTTCATTCATAGCACTGATCCATTCATCATTATCTAGTGCAGCATTGACAGATTTGGGCTCATAATCACAAATAATACATCTTGTATTTAGTGACTTACTTATGGTTGTCATACCAACTTTCTTATCTCCTATGATCTGGTTCTGTGGATGGTTCTTTCTGACATATCTTACAAGTATAGTTTCAGCTCTTTTACTATTAGCTTGATCATCATTTTATTATTGATTATGTTCTCCATCACTTTGTGCATCATCTTGAGCAATATTCTGATCATCGGTATTTGCATCCTGATGCTCGGGTGCAATGATGTGTTGCTCAGGAGCTCTACATTGTTGGTCAGGTAGAGTGTCAGGTTCCTCATTATAAGTAAACCTATTATAGTCCTCTGGTTCTTTAGTGCTTTCCTTTTCATTATTCTCTGCAAATTCATCTATCTTTACATTTGCACTTTCAACAATTTTGTTAGAGGCTTTATTTAGAAATTTATAAGCCTTGTTCTTGGTGGAATACCCTAGAAAGATTCCTTTATCACTCTTGGAGTCAAGTTTTCCATTTCTATCATCTTTTAAGATATAGCATTGACTTCCAAAAAAATTGAAATAACTTGCATTGGGTGTGTATCCATACCATAGCTCATAAGGTGTCTTTTTGTTGTCTTTCTTCAATTGTACTTTGTTCATCATGTAAACATCAATACTGATAGATTCTCTCCAAAACATTTGGGTGATGCCTTTCTCTATCATCAGTGTCCTTGCACAACCAACTATGGATTTGTTCCTTCTTTCAACAATTCCATTTTTCTGTGGTGTTCTCGGTGCAGAGACCTGTCTTTTGATTCCATGCTCATTACAAAAGTTAGTGAATTCATCTAAAATAAATTCCCCTCCTCTATCTGATCTTAAGCATTTTAACTCCTTGCCACTTTTTTTCTCAACCATTGCCTTATACCATTTAAACATCTTAAATGCTTCTGATCTATCTTTTAGAAACATGACTGTCATCATTGTAAAGTAATCATCAACAAAGAGAATAAAATATATATCTCCATAATAATTATTTGTCCTCATAGGTCCACATAAACAAGTATAGACTAATTCTAGAATTGCATCAGATGTATGGGTTTTTCTTTTGAAACTAGACTTTGTCATCTTACCTTTTTGACAATTCTTACACATGATGTTGTCGGGCTTGGTCATCATTAGTAAGCCTCTGACATTTATCTTCTTTCTAATCTTTATCATGTTGTCAAAGTTCACATGACACAATATTTTGTGCCACAACCATATGTCTTTGTTTGTAGCAATCAAACAAGTGGTGTTAGTATCATTCAGATAGAATAAGTTACCTTTTGTGTGCTCACTGGTACCAATCAGATTTCTTGATTATTGAAGATCTTTGCCTTCTTATTTTCAAATGCTACTCTATGACCTGAATTATTCAACTGAGAAATACTCAATAGATTATAATTCAATCCATTTACCCAATAAGCAATTTCACATTTTATCTGGTTATTCAACATTATGGTTCTTCTACCTTCAACTGGACAAGGTGTGTCATTACCCATTCTTACTAAACCACCTTTATAGCATTCAAATTTCTCAAACTTTTGCTTATCACCAGTCATATGGTGAGTGCAACCACTATCTATGATCCAGACATCATTTTTACTAACTTTAGATATGAGTGCAATTTCTACATACCTTTCTTCATCATCATTTGAATCATCTTTTACTGCCACAAACACCATCTCGATGTCTTCATCAGATTCAGTGTCAGTGTCATCATCTTTGTATTTAGCTGGGTAACTGGCCTTCTTTCCTTTTTCCTTATAGTCTCGGATATCTATTCTTTTTGATTTTCGGTAGCTTCTATAATCGCCTTTTTCAGACTTCTTTTCAAATGACCTGTCATTACTTCTGTCGTCTTTTCTTCTGTTAGGACATCTTGCAACAAAGTGTCCAATCTCTTTATAATTAAAACAAACAAGTGGTAATTGACCTTTTAATTTAACTTTGCCTCTTTGCATTCTTCTAGCCATAAGTGCTTTAATTTCATCAAGATCTTCTTCTTCACTTTCACTATCACTATCTTTTCTCATAGTGTTTTTATGACTTGATTTACTTATTCTCATAGAAGTTTTGAATGCGGACTCTATATTTGGTAAGAGACTATTATCAAAATTGTTCATCTCAAATAAAATCAGTCTCCCAATCAAATTGTCTAGAGTAACATTGATATTTTCTACTGCTCTCATTTCTTGAATGGAAGATGCTCTAATAGCATAAGCAGGTAGTAAGGCTCTTAGAATTTTACTTACCACTGTATCTTCTTCTAGTACACCTCCAACTCGTCGGATAGCATTGAATACCTCTTTGATTCCTGTGTTGTCCTATGTGATGTTTTCACCTTCTATAATTTTGAGATAATCAAACTTTCCTCTAAGGCTTTCTACCTTGGCTCTCAAAACATTCTTTTCACCACCATGTACAAGAATCAATTTGTCCCACATCTATTTTGCAGTCTTGCAGGTTTTTACATCTTCAAATTCAACATCGGAGAGTGAGGAAGCAAGCTCTATCATCATGAAATTGTGTTCATACTTCTCTCTCAATTGTTCAACTGTGGGTGCTCCTGTGGGCAACACATATTCAATATCTAAGTATTGAGTAACATCATTACCAATACCTGATAAGTGGAGTCTTATTCTGCTATGTCATGAAGCAAAATTATCTTTGTTCAACTTGGACACATCTCGTCTGTTCATCTTGTGATCTTTAGCTTAGGTCTTGAAACCTTCCTTCTAAGAACACAAGATCTGATACCAATTGTTAGTAATAACTGAGAGGGGGGGGGGGGGTGAATCAGTGGGCTCAAAAATTAATCCTTAAATCAACCCTTAAAACTTATAACCACAAATTATGTCTCAAGTTATCTTCTGTCCTACAAGATGAATGCCTTGAAATACTTATATCAATTTAATACTTGTCAGATTTCTCTGTAAATATCTCTTCTGTATGATTACCGATAAGCAGTCATCTATTTACCGAAACACAGTAAATATGCAGAATATACAGATCAATCTAGAATTGCATATGTGAAATGTAAAACAGTAAAGTAATGAAACATAAACACATAGCACATGGATTTTTTTAATGTGGAAGCCCTGTTAAGAGAAAAACCATTTTGACCGGTACCCCAAATTTTTGCTCTTCTGAAGTGAACCCTGTTAAGAGCCAACCCTATTAAAGGTTACAAACACATTGTTAGGTGTGACCTTGTTAGAGGATTTAAAAGATAGTTTGTCGCCTAGTATCTGGCATCTAATGCTACCATCCTTGATCAAACACTCACTTGGCATATCAATAGGTATCAGGCATATCCAATGCTACTTTCATGATCAAAATTTTTGAAACTCCTTGGGATGTATCTCAATTGCAAAAGACTTTTAAGTCCTTCTCAGTTAGGAGACTTGATGATTCAATGGTTAAACTGAAACACTAATGATTTGTTCGTACATACAACTCAATTTCATATTTTTAGATCTATTGTAAGTCCATTACCTCTCTGATCAATATAATCTATTCTATTACCTTTACTCCACACTATTCTGCTCTGTGATGCTATCTCACTATTCTTCGATGTCTGCAAAATCTAGCTCTTTCTTTATCTTGTTGATCAGGATTGAATGAAGACTTTATTCTCCTTCAAATTTTCTTTAGCATCTGTCCTCTTCTCTTATTCACCTCTCACAATTTCCCCCATTCATAATGAATTGGGTTTGTCTCTTTATAGACATGATTTTACCTTTTCTTCACTTTCTTGATTCTTGGCGTGTTCCACAATTCTCGCCAATAGATTTAAAGAAAACTCCAGTTTTATCTCAAAGAGATCTTCTTGCAAACTGGACAAATCAACTTTAAATCAATTACTTATCTTCAGCTTTATCTGGATGATTAAAACAATGATAAGTATCCATTAATTCTATCTTTGACTTCGTGACAGCTAAGCATTTTGTCATTTTCTGAACTCTCTGTTCTGTCAGTCAATACTTCAGTTAGTCATCGGTGATAACTGACTATTCTGTTGGTGTGACTTTAGTTGTCACTGGGATCTCCATCCTTGACTTTTTCGTTGGGAAATACTAAAATTCTATCCGTCAGGTTACTCTATGTTTTACTCATCGGGCAACATTGTGACTTTGCTCATTGGTAATGTTGTGCATTTCCTCGTTGGGCAACACTGTGACTTTCTCTTTTACTCTGACCGTTAGTGTGCACTCCATCGGTGTATGCAGTCACTTAGAGAATACTTGACTTGTATGAATTATTATAACATAGCCTTTAATTCATCGCTTCTTTGAAGCCAATGGCAATATTTCCATTTCCATACAGATTATATCAAGTTGACATCAATGACAATACAATACATTAACTGATTTAATGCATTGCATGATCATCAACTTAACATCTTCAAACATTCAATCAGTTACATGTCATCATTTCCACGTTAAAAATCTGTGTCAATGTGTATGAATGTTGTGAATTGTTATTTTACTTTACACTTTATTTTATTGACCTAGATTGGTAATCACAATATTAATTTACTGACACTCAGTAAACACAGTTGATGAAAGTTTAAGTTTATAGAATACATTTTCACCGAGATAAGTTTTATATGATTGAATTTGTTTTGTTATACATCTTGAGAAATTTGGGACTATGGGATAATTTTGTTAGGGCACTGATTCTAATTGATTCACCCCCCTCTCAGTTATTCTAATAGACATGAGTTCATGATTCAAACCATGTAATATTTTACTAAGTGGGTAGAAGCAATACCACTCACCCTTACCACAAGTGTCAAAGGGTCTAATTTCATTCATGACAACATCATTTTCCATTACAGTGTCCATCAATCATCATTACCAATAATGGTACCCCATTCAAGAACTAGCACATGCACAACCTCTATGACGCCTTCCATATTATGTATTGTTGGTCTACCTTATATTATCCCTAAGGTAACAACCATATTAATTCAACTAACAAAACCCTCCTTCGAATCATCACAGAGGTTATTGATGAAACTGGTTGTGACTAACACCTCTATCTTAATCCCATCCTTTGGGTTTGTTGTATGATTGTTCACACCCTTACCAACACCACCCTATACTCACTTGTATATGGTATCAAAATTGTCTAACTTGTTGATGTCAAAATACCATCTCTGTGGGTATCCCTTAAGGACTTCATTTATGACAAGATTATTGAGTGACAAGGCTTACTCAATTATATCTTCTATACCAAAGACATCATCATGCTTGTAAAAACCTCTAAGTGTATCAAAATAGACTTAGTGTAATTATCAAAATAATGTCCATCCTTATGAATTTTGAGTGGGTGGTTTGGTCCTTAACAAAAATCAAAGGAATCAATAGGACCATGAGAAGAAGGGAAATTTGAGCCCAATTGGATTGGCACACAAGTCATCACTGCAAAACATGGATCAATAATCTATCAACTATCAACTATCAACTCCCAAAGGAGAACCTCTTAGTGATCCTTGTAATATCCTTTTTCTCAAGAGGTTCTATGCCTAAGCCATAGGAGTGTACCCCACTTCTAAAAAATAAAACAAACACCAAATAAATGGAAAATAAAAATTCCAAAAATATTCAAGAGAAATAAGTTTGTCTTGTGGACTAAACTACCCTTGGTGGCACCTTAAATAAGTGCATGTGGTGAAAACATATCAATAGGTGACACATGTAGAGGGAAGTTCCACTTACTTTCACGTCAATGAAATCATATCAATACGTGATATGTGAAATTATATAAATAGTTGACATATGTAGAGGGCGGTTCCATTTACTTTCATGTCAATGAAATCATTGCAATACATGACATATGAAAGCATATAAATAGTTGACATATGTAGAGGCAGTCCCATTCACCCTTCATCCTAGATTGTACTTTCATCAAAGATATTTTTCTACAACCCCTTCATTAACTCACCCATATACCTGTTAGTAATAACTGAGAGAGGGGGAGGGGGGTGAATCAGTGGCCTCAAAAATTAATCCTTAAATCAACCCTTTAAAACTTATAACCACAAATTATGTCTCAAGTTATCTTCTGTCCTACAAGATGAATGCCATGAAATACTTATATCAATATACTACTTGTCAGTTTTCTTTGTAAAACCTTCTTCTGTATGTTTTTCGATAAGCAGTCATCTATTTACCGAAACACAGTAAATATGCAGAGTATACCGATCAATCCAGAATTAACTATGTAAGATGCAAGACGGTAAAGAAATGAATCATACACATATAACACATGGATTTTTAATGTAGAAACCCTGTTAAGGGAAAAACCACTGGGACCGGTACCCCAAATTTTCACTCTTCTGAAGTGAGCCCTGTTAAGAGCCAACCCTGTTAAAGGTTACAAACACACTGTTAGGTGTGACCTTGTTAGAGGACTTAGAAATAGTTTGTCAACTAGTATCTGGCATCTAATGCTACCATCCTTGATCAAACACTCACTTGGCCTATCAATAGGTATCAGGCATATCCAATGCTCCTTTTGTGATCAAACTTTTTGACACTCCTTGGGATGTATCTCAATTGAAAAAGCCTTTTAAGTCCTGCTGGGTTAAGAGGCTTTTATGCTTCAATGGTTAAACTGAAACAGTAATGATTTGTTCATACAAACAACTCAATTGAAAATTTTCAAATTTATTGTAGGTCCATTACTTCACTGATCAATATAATCAAATATATACCTTTTCTCAACACTTGTTCTGCTCTGTGATGCTATCTCACTCTTCATCGGTGTCTGTAGAATCTAGCTATTCCTTTAGCTTGTTGATCAGGACTGAATGAAGAATTTCTTCTCCTTCATATTTTCTTTAGCATCTTTCCTCTTTTCTTTTTCTCCTCACCTAATTCCCCCATTTGTAATGAATTGGGTTTGTCTCTATATAGACATGATTTCCCCTTTTCTTGGCTTTCTTGATTCTTGGCGTGTTCCACAATTCTTGCCAATAGATTTAAAGCAAACTCTAGTTTTATCTCAAAGAGATCTTCTTCCCAATTAAACAAATCAACTTTAAATTAGTTACTTATCTCTGGCTTTATCTGGATGATTAAAATAATGATAAGTATCCATTTATTCTATCTTTAGCTTCTTGATAGCTAAGCATTTTTTCATTTTCTGAACTCTCTGTCCTGTCGGTCAATACTTCAGTTAGTCATCGGTGATAATTGATTTTTTTGTCGGTGTTACTTCAGTTGTCATCGTGATCTCCGTCGGGTGACATTGAAATTCTATCTATTGGGTTACATTGTGTTTAGCTCATCAGGAAACACTATAACTCTGCTCATCAATAATGCTGTGCATTTTCTCATTGGGTAACACTGTGACTCTTCTCTTTTACTCTGACCGTCAGTGTGCACTTTGTCGGTGTGTACAGTCACTTAGTGAATACTTGACTTGTATGCATTACTGATAGCAAGCCTTGATTCATTGGTTCTTTGAATTCTTTGGCAGTGTTTCCATGACCATATAGATTATATCAAGTTGACATCAATGAAAATACAATACATTAAATAATTTAATGCCTTACATGATCATCAACTTAACATCTTCAAACATTCAATCAGTTACATGTCATCAATCTCTCCCTTTGGCATTGATGGCAACCGGTGCAGGAGCACACCTAGGCTAACCTCCATTTTTGTGATGTTTTGGCTTATAATTTAAATTGGCCAAGTCAATATAGTATGTTTACTTTGGACCTTAGTAGTTCATAGCATTGTGGACTAGGTGAGTTAGTCATTAGGACTAAGGTCACCAAAATAGTCATTGTTAGTAGTTATTTCATTTTCTTAGGCTTAGAAGCTTAGTGATGGATTTGAGCTTTGAATGTGTCCTGAACATTTAAATATTTTCATAGAGATGCTTAGGGGCCATTAATGAGGTTGGTTCCTTGAAATGAAGAGGTGAGAGGTCCTAAAACTTAGGAAGTTGGCATAATGGCAAAGATGCCAAAAGTTGTTACAATGTTGTCATGACAACATTTGCAATAATTGCAAATGTTGCATACAAGATTTGGTTACTTTGGATCCCCCTAGAAAATAGGAGTGGGATGTCAACCAATAGTCCCTAAAAACATGGAAGAAGGCATCTAATGGATGGAGAGGCTCAAATCTCATTAGTAGTGATGATTGTAAGAAGTATTTTTTTTTAATATAGCTCTGCAACTCTGATTTAGTGAAGAACCCGAGCATTTCATTTTGACAATGCCATATAATGGATTTAAAGCTTAAAAATAATGGTTTTTATTTTTTCATAGGATAGTTACAAGCATCTTTCATTTAGTAAGTTAGTTGTTTTGAGTTAGTCTAAGGTCTTAGATAAATTGTTTTGTGTTTAGTGTGTTCACTGGTCCTGTCCTGACCAGTCAGTCATTTAATGGCTCCCCCCATGAAAAATAACCATGGGATATTCCTAAGGGTGTTTGGATATGTTAGGGGATTCATTATTCTATACATATGTAGGAGTAGGAGTCTGGTGGAGTCGAGTTGCTATTTTTACTACTAAGCCCTAAGCGAGCTCACAATTCCCAGTTAGAGGTTTAGGATTGAAGAATTGAAGATTTCTTGCAGGGTAGAGAAGTACTGTACAGGCCAAGTACAGTTACAGATAGGGTATGGTCATATATTTACATTCTATGAGGATTGAGTTCATACCAATCCATTAGACCAAGTTTTGAGCAAGTTTTAAATTGTGTTGCGGTTAGTCTTAGAAATTAGGCCTATTAGCCCTATCGATCCTATATTGTAGGAACCCTATGTACATATGACCTAGGGGATTAAAACTTTCAAAATATCTTGTAAAATGATAAAAGGGTATCTGAATGTGGGATTGGAATTTCAAGTTATTTGGGAAAGTTTTGAAAGAATTGGGAAAAGGTATCTACAAAAGGCTACAAGGAAATTAGGCCTAATAAGGCCTCTTGAAGACTAAAACTTGGACTCGACTAAAAAGGGTTATGAGATCCTTCAAAATGGATCAAAATGGGAGTAAGTGGGATGTTTCCATGATGGTGGACACCCCTAAAATTAATTTCATGGATGGAGAGAAGTTGGCACTTAGATCCTTCTAAGTGTAGGAAAGGAGGTGAAGTAACCAAAGGGTGTTAGTCTTTCAAAGGTGAAGCACAAAGAGTGAGAATATTAGAGGAGAGTTGGATTAGGACTTAGTTAATCATATAACCCTAATAAGGACCTAGAGGAGATTAGGATCCTTGAGGAAGACAAAGAAGTTCTTCTCAGTAAATTGTGCAAGCAAGCCCTTGGAATCCTTCCACCATATTGGTATCAAAGCTCGATTAAGATCAGGCTTGTGGTGGATGTTTCAGCCTACTGAATCAATTGGAGAGAATACACTAGTGGGATCAGTAGAAGAAAAAACCATGTTGAATAATGCTGAGTTAGCAAAAAAGGTGGATGAGCAAGAAGAAGACAACAATTTGTTAGCAGAAAGATTGTCTCAAATGGAGCAACTCTTGGGAGAATTCCAAGACAAAGTTGATAAGATGAAAGACAAGATAGATCATAAAGAAGAAAAAGAAGCAAGGGAGAAGGGAGTGGAATTAGAATAGGAAGCTCCAACCCCTGACCCTATCATTGTTGAAGAACCCTTCTTAAAGGCATTGAAGGATTTAAGTGGCAAAGCTTTGGAGGGTGTACCACTCTTTAGTGGACAAATGGATCCAGATTTAGTTGTCGATTGGATCAACAGTATAGAGAACCATTTCAAATGTGATGGTGTAACAGAGGCCCAAAAAGTGAATGTGGCTAAGACAAGGTTGAGAGGATCAACCCTCACATGGTGGAAGTTTACTCAAACTCAAATGGAGAAAGAAGGAAGGAGTCCTATAATCACATGGAAAGGCATGGTGTCCAAGATAAAGCAGACCTACTTACCTAATGACTATGAGGTTAAGTTACATAAGAGAAGACACAATCTCAGAAAAAAATATTTGGATGTCCAAGCATACACAGAAGAGTTCCAAAAGTTGTGCTTAAGGTCACGAGTGGTGGAGGATGAAAGCATCAAGATAGCTAGATATTTGAATGGACTCATGTGGTCTATTCAAGAAAAAATGAGTCTTGTGAACTTCAAAACCATTCACCAATGTTATCAAATGACCTTGAAGATAGAGGAGAAAGGAAAAAGAAAACAAGAGAAAACCTCCAAAGGAAGAGGTAGAGGAAGGGATAGTAGAGGACAAAGAGCTGGCTACGGTGGAAAGAGTTCAGAATCAAGAACACAAGGAGAAGTCAAGTACACTGAGAAAAAAGAAGGAAGTTCTAGTAGAGGTGGTAGAGGAAGAAACTCTAATTTCAGAGGAAGAAGTGGTGGACAAGGAAGAGGCAATTACTTTGCCAATATGAAATGTTATCGTTGCAACCAAATGGGACACCCTGCCTATAGGTGTCCAGAGAAAGGTAGCACTTCTCAAGGAGGTAACAAGAGAACTAATTTAGTTCATGAAGAGACAAATGTAGCAAAGACACACTCTAAGGTGCCATTAAATTTAGAAGAAGGTGAGATCCTCATGATGAGGAGAACATTGATCAAGGACCTGGTTAAAGAAGGGCCAAGCCAAAGAAGGTCCCTATTTAGAATCAAATGTAAGGTGATGGGAAAAGTATGTAGATTCATCATTAACTCAGGGTCTACTGACAACATTGTGTCAGAGGAAGCAATCATCAAGTTAAGCATGACAAGGATACCCCACACCCATCCTTACAAGGTCACATGGCTCAATAAGGGACAACATGTCTTAGTCAACGAGCAAGCTTGGGTGGAGTTCTCTATAGGGAGATATAAGGACAAGGCTCTATGTGATGTGTTGCCTATGGATGCATGTCACTTGCTCCTAGGCAGACCATGGAAATTTTACCGCCAAGCTATCCATGATGGAGTGAAGAACTCCTATACATTCAAGAAGGACAAAGTAACTTTCAAAATCTAATCACTGTTAGAGGATGAAGATGTGAAGACAACAGGTCCTAATGTGCTCATGGTGGGTGAAAAAGAATTCATAGAAGCCATGGAAGAAGGAGACAAAGTTGGCTATGCATTGGTGCTAAGACCAAGAGAAAAGAATGAAGAAAAAGGAGACAAGAAACCAGAGATACCTAAGGAGATACAAAGCATGTTGCAGACTTATGAAGACATAGTAAGTGATGGACAACCATCAAAATTACCCCCTAAAAGAGCCATAATTCATAGGATAAACTTCATACCCGGAGCTACCCTACCTAATAAGGCAGCTTACAAGATGACCCCTCAACAAAATGAGGAAATTGATAGGCAAATAGAAGAACTACTTAACCAAGGCCTTATCAAGAAAATAATTAGCCCTTGTGCCGTACCCACTGTCCTAGCACCCAAGAAAGGAGGAACATGGAGGCTTTGTACTGATTCAAGAGCCATAAATAGGATAACCATTAGGTATAGGCTTCCCATTCCTAGGATTGAGGACCTAATGGATTGTCTAGGTGAAGCTAAGTATTTTAGTAAAATAGACTTGAAGAGTGGCTATCACCAAATTAGGATACATGAGGGAGATGAATGGAAGACAAAATTCAAAACCAATGAAGGTTTGTATGAATGGCTTGTCATGCCATTTGGGCTGTCTAATGCCCCCTCTACATTCATGAGGCTCATGAATGAAGTCCTCAAGGACTATATTGGAAAATTTGTAGTAGTATATCTTGATGATATACTGATTTATAGTAGGAAAAGGGAGGAGAATCTTCAACACCTTGAGACTGTCTTCAGGAAGCTGCATGAAGAGAAGTTGATGATCAACTTGGAGAAATGTGAGTTCATCAAAATAGAGTTGGTATACCTTGGGTTTGTTCTATCTCATGGCAATCTGAAAATGGACAAGAGTAAAGTGAAAGCCATCATGAATTGGCCTACTCCAAGGACAACAACAGAGGTAAGAATTTTTCATGGCCTTGCTCAGTATTATAGGAAGTTTATAAGGTAGTTTAGTGCTATTTGTGCTCCTATGTTGGACATAATCAAAGGAGGAATGAAGACTAACTTCATATGGAATGAACAAGACACTAAGAGATTTGAGTTGTTAAAAGAAAAGATTGCTACCCAACCTATCTTAGTATTGCTAAGCTTTGAGAGGCTTTTCACCATTGAGTGTGATGCAAGCAATGTGGCTATTGGAGCTATCCTAAGCCAAGAGGGCAGACCAGTGGCATTTCATTCAGAGAAGTTGAGTGAAGCTAAGAAGAAGTATTCTTCTTATGACCTTGAAATGTATGCACTAGTTCAAGCTTTAAGAAATTGAAGACACTATTTGCTCCCCAAGGAGTTCATTGTCTATTAAGACAATCAAGCTTTAAGTTTCTTGAATTCTCAAGAAAAGTTGAGTCACAAGCACATGAAGTAGGTTGAATACCTGCAAGCCTACACCTTTAATATCAAACACAAGAAAGGAGTACTCAACAAGGTGGCAGATGCATTGAGTAGAAGAGCTCTTACCATTCAAGAGATTCAATTGAAGAGAATGTGAATAGATCATTTCAAGGATCTATATGTTGATGATGAAGACTTTGCAAACATTTATAAGGTATGTGCTGAATACAAGAATCATTTTCATAGCTAGTATGTTGAATACACTTTGCAAAGCAATCTTTTGTTTAAAGGAAATCAGTTATGTGTCCCTAGAGGGTCTATTTGGGAGAACTTGACTCAAGAAAAGCACAATGGTGCATTGAGTGGTCACTTTGGGATCACTAAGACCCAAGAACTTGTTCAAAGGTTCTATTATTGGCTAAGAATGAATCTTTATGTTAGGAGGTATGTGGAAAGTTGCATTGTATGTCAAAGGGCCAAAGGTACTTCTTCAAATGTAGGCCTTTATCAACCACTACCTATTCCCACTAGGCCATGGGAATGCTTGAGCATGGATTTTGTAGTTGGGTTACCCAAGACAAAACAAGGCATGGATAGTGTTTATGTATTTGTGGACAAATTTAGCAAGATGGCTCACTTTGTGCCATGCAAGACCACTAATGATGTTAGGCAAATAGCCTCTCTCTTCTTCAAAGAGATAGTAAGAATCCATGGGTTACCCATGAGCATAGTGTCAGACAGAGGGACTAATTTATCCTTTGGGTCTGCATACTATCCCCAAACTGATGGTCAGACCGAAGTGGTGAATAGAAGCCTTGGAAATCTACTAAGGTGCTTGAAAAAGGAATATGGACAACAATGGGACCAATTGATTGGACAAGCTGAGTATGCCTAAAATGACACTATAAATAGGTCAACAGGGAAGAGTCCCTTTGAGATAGTATATGGATTGCAGCCTAGAGGAGTCTATGAGTTGAGAGACTTTAAGGATGGAGTGAAGGCAAGTGGATATGCAGATGATTTTTCTTATGCAATGCAGGAGATACATGATACAGTCAGGAAGACCTTGACAGACAATACCATGAAACATAAAGCCAAGGTAGATGAGAGTAGAAGAACAGTTCAGTTTGATGTGGGTAACTTGGTCATGGTGCATCTTAACAAATCAAGACTTCAAAAGGGAGTCCCTCACAAGTTTCTGATGAGAAGGATAGGTCCCTGTCCTATCTTAGCTAAGTATGGTGATAATGCATTCAGAGTTAAGCTCCCGAAAGACAGTGGACTGTCACCTATTTTTAATATTGAAGACTTAGTCCATTACAAAGGACCACAACAAGACATGGATCAAAGTCTCAAGGAAGTGGTGAGAGATGTGGAATATCTCCAATTACCCCATGCTACAGTCACAGGAGCTGACAGTGTACTGGATACTAGAGTCTACAAGAAGACTAGAACCAAAGAATACAAGGAGCACTTGATCAAAAAGAATGGTCAAACTGATACTGATGCAATATGGGTAAAGGAATCAAAGTTCAAGAAGGTGTGGATCGATCCAAGAATCCTCAATCCAAGGGTGGATTGAACTTTTTGTTTTGGGGAGGATGGTGCAGGAGCACACCTAGGCTAACCTCCATTTTTGTGATGTTTTGGCTTGTACTTGACATTGTCCAAGTAAAAATAGTATGTTTAATTTGGACCTTATCAGGTCATATCATTGTGGACTAGGTGATTTATTCATTAGGACTAAGGTCACCAAAATAGTCATTGTTAGTATTTATTTCATTTTCTTAGGCTTAGAAGCTTAGTGATGGATTTGAGCTTTGAATGTGTCCTAAACATTTAAATGTTGTCATAGAGATGCTTAAGGGCCATTAATGAGGTTGGTTCCTTGAAATGAAGAGGTGAGAGGTCCTAAAACTTAGGGAGTTGGCATAATGGCAAAAATGCCAAAAGTTGTTACAATATTGTCATGACAACATTTGCAATAATTGCATGTAACATTTTTTTACTTTGGATCCCCCTAGAAAATAGGAACGGGATGTCAACCAAAAGTCCCTAAAAACATGGAAGAAGGCATCTAATGGATGGAGAGGATTGAATCTCATCAGTAGTGATGATTGTAAGAAGTATTGCTTTTTGAATATAGCTCTGCAACTCTGATTTAGTGAAGAACCCAAGATTTTCATTGTGACAGTGCCATCTAATGGATTGAAAGATTCAAAATAATGGTTTTTTTGTGTTCATAGGATAGTTACAAGCATCTTTCATTCAGTAAGTTAGTTGTTTTGAGTTATTCTAAGGTCTTCGATAAATTGTTTTGTGTTTAGTGTGTTCACTGGTCCTGTCCTGACTAGTCAGACATTTCATTTCTCCCCCATGAAAAATAACCATGGGATCTTCCTAAGGGTGGTTTTATATGTTAGGGGAGTCATTATTCTATACATATGTAGGAGAAGGAGTCTTGTGGAGTTGATTTTCTATTTTTACTACTAAGCCCTAGACGAGCTGACAGTGCCCTGTTAGAGGTTTAGGATTAAAGAATTGAAGATTTCTTGCAGGGTAGAGAAGTACTGTATGGGAAAAGTACAATTCTAGATAGGGTATGGTCGTATCATGACATTATATGAGGATTTAGTTCATACCAATCCATTAGACCAATTTTTGAGCAAGTTTTAAATGGTGTTGCAGTCAGTCCTAGAAATTAGGCCTATTAGTCCTATCGGTCCTAGATTGTAGGAACCCTATGTACAGATGACCTGGGGGATTAAAAATTTCAAAATATATTGTAAAATGATAAAGGGTATCTAAATGTGGGATTGGATTTTCAATTTCTTTGGGGAAGTTTTGAAAGAATTGGGAAAAGGTCTCTGGAAAAGGCTACAAGGAAATTAGGCCTAATAAGGCCTCTTGAAGACTAAAACTTGGACTTGACTAAAAAGGGTTATGAGATCCTTCAAAATGGATCCAAATGGGAGTAAGTGGAATGTTTCCATGATGATGGACACCCCTACAATGAATTTTATGAATGGAGAGAAGTTGGCACTTAGATCCTTCTAAGTGTAGGAAAGGAAGTGAAGTACCCAAAGGGTGTTAGTCTTTCAAAGGTGAAGCACAAAGAGTGAGAATATTAGAGGAGAGTTGGATTGGGAATTAGTTAATCATCTAACCCTAATAAGGACCTAGAGGAGATTAGGATCCTTAAGGAAGATAAAGAAGGTATTCTTAGTAAATTGTGCGAGCAAGCCCTTGGAATCCTTATACCAACAACATACAACATTATCATACTATACTATTGCTAATACAATATTAAATATATAGTTTCATCAAGATTTCCTAATGTAACTCATATAAATGTCTGGCTATCGGTAAGCTCAAATAGCTTTGATTTGATTCTTGCAGCTTTCACTCTGTCTTCAATCCCTTCACTGGATAGATGTAGAATCTTTCTTTCTCTAATGTGATGTGTTCTCCTTCTATGTCAAAATCTCTCCCTTTGACTGTTCTTCTCTCTTGTCAGTAATTCTCTTCCTTTGTGTGTACTTTCCCTTTGTGACTTCTTCTCTCCCTTTGGATACTGTGATAAATATGATCTCTCTCTGAGTTGATAAAACATGTAATCTTTGTATGATAATGAGATATCTCTCTCCCTTTGAAAAAAATTCCAAACATCTTTTCAGACAAATATTTGACAATGATGTCAATTGAATCCTTTCTATCCATAATATATTCCTTGAATTTCCCATTCCATCGGTAACAACTCTGGTGTTCAGTTTAGAAAAATACCTTTCTGTGTATGGATTTATCTTTGAAGTCCATCTCTCTGCTTGCATCAACATGAATGATATTCTGATAATATATAGGTTGATGCAGCCTTCTAGTCACCTTACAGACCAGTAGACAATGGTCTAACCCCTAGTCTCTTTCTCAAGTACTCAAATGCATCCTTGGGCAGTGGCTTGGTGAAGATATCAGCCAATTGTTTCTTTGATTACACAAACTCAAGTATCACCTCCTTTGCCTGAACTTGTTCTCTCAAATAATGATACTTGATGGCAACATGATTTGTTTTAGCATGCCTGACTAGATTCTTGGAAATGTTTATTGCACTGGTATTGTCACAATATATAATTACTGGTTCTAGAATTTGCATATGCATACCTTCCAGTAACTATTTGATCCATGCAATATTTGAGCAGTTTACAGCAGCAACAACATATTATGCCTTTGCAATAGATTGTGAGATGCATCCTTGCTTCTTGCTGATCCATGTGATAAGTCTATCACCCATAAAGAATTCTCCTCAAGTTGTGCTCTTTCAGTCATCAAGATTTCCAGCCCAATCAGCGTCGGTAAAGACCTTAAGTTCAAATTTTCCTTCTCTTCTATACCATAAACCATATTCTTCGGTATTCTTCAGATATCTTAGGATTCTTTTCATAGTAGCCATATGTGTTTCTCTGGGATTGGCAAAAAATCTAGCAACTATTCCTACTACATGTGCAATATCTGGTGTAGTATGTACACCATACATGAGTTTTCCAATCATTGATCTGTACAAAGTCTGATTTACCTCTGATGACTTGTCATCCTTTGTCATCTTACATCCAGTTGCCATCTGTGTTCCAGCTGGTTTGGATTCTTCCATCTTGAATATTTTCAGTACTTCTTTGATGTACTTGGGTTGTGTAATGAAAATGCCTTCATCTTGTTGCATGATCTGCAAATCAAGAAAGAACTTAATCTCTCCAAACATAGACATGTCAAACTCTTTGCTCATCTCATTTGAAAATTATTTTCATAGCATATCATTGCCTCCAAATATGATGTCATCAACAAATATCTCAATAATTAAAATGTTAGCATCAGTATCTTCCTTCAAATAAAGATTATTGTTTTCACTAGTCCTTACAAATCCAATACTTATAAGATAGGAATGAAGTCTTCCATACCAGGCTTGGGGTGCTTGTTTCAATTCATACAAGGCTTTGTGTAGCCTACACACCATGTTCCTCTTGTCTGGATCAACAAACCCCTCTGGCTGCTCAATGTATACCTCTTCCTCAAGTATTCCGTTTAGGAATGCAGACTTGACATCCATTTGGTATACCTTGAAGCCTTTATATGCAGCATAAGAAAGCAATATTCTTACTCCTTCTAGCCTATCAATGGGTGCAAAGGTCTCTCCATAGTCAATTCCTTCTTCTTGTGCATACCCTTTGCATACTAGTCCTGCTTTATTTCTGGTGACTTCCCCATTCTCATTTAGCTTATTCCTGAATAGCCATTTTGTACTAATGACATTCTTGTCATCTGGTCTCGTTACAAGTGTCCACATCTACTTTTTCTCTATCTTCTCAATTTCCTCATTCATAACACTTATCTAGTGCAACATTGACAGATTTGTGCTCATAATCACAAATAAGACATCTTGTATCTAGAGACTTACTTCTGGTTCTCATACCAACTTTCTTATCTCCTATGATATGGTCCTGTAGATGGTTCCTTCTAACATATCTTGCAAGTATAGGTTCATCTCTTTGTCTATCAGCTTGATCATCATTTTTTTCTTCATTATGTTCTCCATCACTTTGTGCATCATTTTGAGCAATATTTTGATCGTCAATATTTGTAGCCTGATGCTCGGGTGCAATGATCTATTGCTCAGGAGCTCTATTTTTTTGGTCGGGTAGAGTGTCAGGTTCCTCATTGTAAGTAAACCTATTGTAGTCCTCTGGTTCTTTAGTGCTTTCCTTTTCATTCTTCTCTACAAATTCATCTATCTTTACATTTGCACTTTCAATAATTTTGTTAGAGGCTTTATTTAGACATTTATAAGCCTTGCTCTTGGTAGAATACCCTAGAAAGATTCCCTCATCACTCTTGGATTCAAGTTTTCCATTTCTATCATCTTTTAAGAAATAACATTGACTGCCAATTTTTTTGAAATAACTTACATTGGGTGTGTATCCATACCATAACTCATAAGGTGTCTTTCTTCAATTCTACTATGTTCAATGTGTAAAGAATAGTACTGATAGCTTATCTCCAGAAGATTTGGGTGATGCCTTTCTCTATCATCAGTGTCCTTGCACAATCAACTATGGATTTGTTCCTTCTTTTAGCAATACCATTTTTCTGTGGTGTTCTCGGTGTAGAGACCTATCTTTTGATTCCATGCTCATCACTAAAGTTAGTGAATTCATCTGAAATAAATTCCCCTCCTCTATCTGATCTTAAGCATTTTAACTCCTTACCACTTTACTTCTGAACCATTGCTTTGTACCATTTGAAAATCTTAAATGCTTCTGATTTATCTTTTAGAAACACAACTGTCATCATTCTAGAGTAATCATCAATAAAGAGAATACAATATTGATCTCTATAATAACTCTTTGTGGTCATAGGTCCACATAAATCAGTATGGACTAATTCTAGAATTGCATCAGATGTATGGATTTTGCTTTTAAAACTAGACTTTGTCATTTTACCTTTTTGACAATTCTTACACATGATGTTTTTGGGCTTGGTCATCGTCGGTAAGCCTCTGACATTTCTCTTATTGCTAATTTTTATCATGTTGTCAAAGTTCACATGACAATCTTTTTGTGCCACAACCATATGTCTTCGTTTGTAGCAATCAAACAAGTGGTGTTAGTATCATTCAGATAGAACAAGTTACCTTTTGTCTGCTCACCAGTACCAATCAGATTTCCTGATTTATTGAAGATCTTTGCCTTCTTATTTTAAAATGCTACTTTGTGACCTAAATTATTCAACTGAGAAACACTCAATAGGTTATAATTCAATCCATTTACCCAATAATCATTTTCACATTTTATATGGCTATTCAACATTATGGTTCCTCTACCTTCAACTGGACAAGGTGTGTCATTACCCATTCTTATTGAACCACCTTTATAGTATTCAAAAGACTCAAACTTTTTCTTATCACCGGTCATGTGATGAGTGTAGCCACTATTTATGATCCAAACATCATTGTTACTAACTTTCGATATGAGAGTTGTTTCTACATACCTTTCTTCATCATCATCTGAATCATCTTTTACTGCTACAAACACCATCTCGATGTCTTCATCAGATTTGGTGTCAGTGTCTTCATATTATTATTTTGCTAGGTAACTGACCTTCTTTCCTTTGTCCTTATATTCTTGGGTATCTCTTCTTTTTTATTGTCAGTAGTTTCTGTAATCACCTCTATCAGACTTCTTTTCAAATGATCTGTCATTACTTCTATCATCTTTTCTACTATTAGTACATCTTGCAGCAAAGTGTCCAATCTCTTTGTAATTAAAACAAACAAGTGGTAATTTACCTTTGTATTTACCTTTGCCCATATGCATTCTTCTAGCCATGAGTGCTTCTATTTCATCAAGATCATCTTCTTCACTTTCACTATCATTATCTTTCCTCATAGTGTTTTTATGACTTGATTTACTTATTCTCATAGAAGTTTTGAATGTAGACTCTATATTTGGTAAGGAACTATTATCAAAATTGTTCATCTCAAATGAAATCAGTCTTCCAATCAAAATTTCTATAGTAACATTGCTATTTTCTACTGCTCTCATTTCTTGAATGGCAGATACTCTAATAGCATAAGTAGGTAGTAAGGTTCTTAGAATTTACTTACCACTGTATCTTCTTCTAGTACACCTCCAACTCTTTGGATAGCATTGACTACATCTTTGATTCTTGTTTTGTACTGTGTGATGTTTTCACCTTCTATCATTTTGAGATCATAAAAATTTCCTCTAAGGATTTATGCCTTGGCTCTCAAAACATTCTTTTCACCGCCATGTACAAGAATCAATTTGTCCCACATCTTTTTTGCAGTCTTGCAGGTTTTGACATCTTCAAATTCAGCATCGGAGAGTGAGGAAGCAAGATCTATCATCATGCAGTTGTGTTCATGCTTCTCTCTCAATTGTTCAATTGTTGGTGCTCCTACTGGCACTACATATTCAGTATCTAAGTATTGAGTAACATCATTACCAATACCTGATAAGTGGAGTCTTATTCTGCTCTACCATGAAGAAGAATTATCTTTGTTCAACTTGGGCACATCTCATTTGTTCATCGTGTGATCAAGATTAGCTTAGGTCTTGAAACCTTCCTTTCTAAGCACACAAGCTTTGATACCAATTGTTAGTAATAAATGAGAGGGGGGGTGAATCAGTGGCCTCAAAAATAATCCTTAAATCAACCCTTTTAAACTTATAACCACAAATTATGTCTCAATTTATCTTCTTTCCTACAAGATGAATTCTATGAAATAATTATATCAATATACTACTTGACGGTTTGCTTTGTATAACCTTCTTCTATATATTTGTCGATAAGCAGTCATCTATTTACCAAAACATAGTAAATATGCAGAGTATACCGATCAATCCAGAATTAACTATGTAAGATGCAAGACAGTAAAGAAATGAATCATACACACATAACACATGGATTTTTAATGTGGAAACCCTATTAAGGGAAAAACCATTGGGACCAGTACCCCAAATTTTCACTCTTCTGAAGTGAGCCATGTTAAGAGCCAACCCTGTTAAAGGTTACAAACACACTTTTAGGTGTGACCTTGTTAGAGGATTTAGAAATAGTTTGTCAACTAGCATCTAGCATCTAATGCCACCATTGTTGATAAAAAACTCACTTGTCCTGTCAATAGGTATCGGGCATATCCAATGCTACTTTATTGAACAAGCTTTTTGATACTCCTTGGGATGTATCTCAATTGAAAAATACTTTTAAGTCCTGCTCGGGTAAGAGGCTTTTATGCTTCAATGGTTAAACTAAAACACTAATGATCTATTCATACATACAACTCAATTATAGATTTTTAGATCTATTGCAGGTCCATTACTTCACTGATCAATATAATCAAATATATACCTTTTCTCCACACTTGTTCTACTCTGTGATGTTGTCTCATTGTTCGTCGGTGTCTGCAAAATCTAGCTCTTCCTTTAGCTTTTTTATTAGGACTGAATGAAGAATTTATTCTCCTTTAGATTTTCTTTAGCATCTTTCCTCTTTTCTTTTTCTCCTCATCTCATTCCCCCATTTGTAATGAATTGGTTTTGTCTCTATATAGACACGATTTCCCCTTTTCTTGGCTTTCTTGATTCTTGGCGTGTTCCACAATTCTTGCCAATAGATTTAAAGAAAACTCCATTTTTATCTCAAAGAGATCTTCTTGCCAACAAGACAAATCAACTTTAAATCATTTACTTATCTTTGCCTTTATCTGGATGATTAAAACAATGATAAGTACTTGTTGATTCTATCTTTAGCTTCTTGACAACTAAGCATTTTGTCATTTTCTGAACTCTTTGTTTTGTCGGTCAATACTTCAATTTGTCATCAGTGATAACTGACTATTCCATCGGTGTGACTTCAGTTGTCATCGGGATCTCCGTCCTTGTCTTCTCTGTCGAGCAACACTAAAATTATGTTTGTCGGGTTACATTGTGTTTAGCTCGTCGGGCAACACTGTAACTCTGCTCATTGGTAGTGGTGTGGATTTTCTCATCCGGTAACATTGTGACTCTGACTGTCGGTGTGCACTCTATCGGTATGTACAGTCATTTAGTGAATACTTGAGTTGTATGCATTACTGATAGCATAGCCTTGATTCATTGGTTCTTTGAAGTCTTTGGTAGTGTTTCCATGACCATACAAATTATATCAAGTTGACATCAATGAAAATACAATACATTAACTTATTTAATGTAGTGCATGATCATCAACTTAACATCTTCAAACATTCAATCAGTTACATGTCATCAATACCATCGCTCATTCATTTTCATCTTCTTCACATCCCTGTTCTAATTCCTGAGATTTACTAATCTTGTATGTTCAATGTGATATTTTTGAATTAATCACCTGTACATAGTCATCCCTATCTTTTATATATATGTTTCTTATATCTTGCATATCCCTCATATAAAGTAATCTTTGAGTTAGTTGTACATAGGTGTCAATCTTGTTTCATCAATAGCATTGTCCCTATCTAGCTATCACTTCAACAATTATCTTTAAGTTTCCTTGTCATCATAAGTGTCCTTAGTGTCTTTTTTCATTAGGGATCAATAGTCTTGTGTCCATCTTCAATCTTTATAGGATGTATCATTCCTCAAATCAGACCAGTGAATCATGTTCATCGATCACCCTTTAGCAAAAGATGTTTGAGATACTTATCATGACAGTAATACATTTTTATATTTGTTTATATTTTTTATCAATCTTCTTGGTTTTGTCTCTTTGTGATTACCATGATCCCTTATATCATGGTGTGCTATGAGTGATGGAGCTAGGGTTGTGGTCTCGCTTTTTTTTGTGTAGGTATATTTGTCACTTATTTTTCTTGCATGACATCTCTATCGTCTCATGCTACATTGGAACATGTCACTTGCTTGAGATAATCTATCATTGTACCAACCAAGGTTTCCTGCAACCTTGTGAGACGTTAGACTAACCTTTTCCACTTGTCAAGTTAGTCAAGTAAAATATTTATGAAATAACCTTGCCAATTTATACTTTGACAGATCCTAGATGACGCTAAATCATATTAAGTACTTTCTACATGGAAGTCCCCCTTAGGGGTTTTCAATCTCAAAACTAAATTGATTCACCATTTCATTTCTCTTCATTGTTTCACCTTCCCCTGCCATCTTTTTCTCCCTAATCCATTGTGATTAGGGGTGTGCATGTGTTTCTAGTATTTTTATTTTGTCCTAGGTGGTATCTCATGCAAGTGACTCTTGGAGCCTCTTCATTTATCATTAGATATATCTATGTCATCACAACATTCACCTTTTCATGCAAGGTCCTCTGCAGATGCCTTTTTCATTCATCCTTTACATCCATCTACATCATTTTCACGTACCTTAAATATTTCCAATTTGATTAACATTCTCTTCCCATCTAAAGGTAACATGTGTGTAGTAGGAGCATCACACTCAAGTCATTTAATACTATTTTATCACATTTTCATTGCATGAGTTTATTTTCACTGGAATTTTGTATATCTAGTTACATTAGAATACCACTTATATCATGTTAGGTTCATTACTTAGATTCATTATCATTTTTTAGGATGTTACATGTTTTCCATTATATTTCATGGTATCTTGCATTGGGTTTTGACCATGATGGAAAATGGAACGACCTATCATGCATACCCACTAAGCCCAACCATAAGCCCCAGATAAGCAAATGAATTCTAAATCATCCAATAGAGCTCTTCTTCAAGAATTCATAAACAAATGAAATAAACCAAAACAAGTTACCAAATGCACTCAAGAGATGTGTGACTATATTTTCCTCCTATCTTCCAAGATCTTGTATTTGAAATGTTGGTGCTCTCATATTTGTTAGCACACGCACAAGAGGTTGTGGGAGAATAGAGATTGGTTGATTGAGGCAATACTAAGCAAGTGATAGTATGAAGGCTGTGATAATGATAGTATAAAGATAACAAGATGATGATGTTAATAACGAAGATAGTTATAGCTCTCAAAGATCGTGATAGAAAAGTCTCACAAGATTAGGACAAATATTAAGATTGCTCATTACAATCATCCATTAGATCCAAATGATAGGATAAAGTCTTGTTTTATAGATATATCATGAAAATTTAGGGTTGGGATTAAGAGGTGATAAAGGAGTAGCCAACATAAGAGAGTAGGCGGGGTCTTGGGGGAGTGAAGGAGATTAAGAGGCAATAAGAAATGAGTGGTTGGGATTGAGTGGTATTTAAGGTGTTGAATTTTGGTAACACATCATATGATGAATTAAATTTAGACACGTTGGGAGATGTAGAGGAAAAAGGTAAATAAATCAATTAAAAAAATAATTTAATTAATAGAGGAAAAGGCTAATGAATTAAATAAATAAATATAATTATAGTTATTTAATGATAGAGGGAAAAAATAATGAATTAATTAAATAAATAATGATATTTATTTATTTAATAGAAGACATTATGGTAAAATAACTAAATAAATAAACTATACATCTAGTTAAGTGACAATTTTAGGTGTCTACGTTTTGCCCCTCTTTGAGAAAATGTGGTTTGTTGCATTGTTTCAAAGAAGAAGAAAATAAGGACTAGAAGCATGATGCCCTAGTCATGGGAAGGATAATGAAGGATGAAAGGAAGGAGGATGCAATATTATTACCCTTAAGAGGACATGTGGGTTAGGATAACACACATGTGCTCTCGAAAGGGAGGATGAAGGATAAGGCTAAAAGCATGGATAAAGAGGTGATAAATCAATGACTATAGAAGAGGTCATAAATAGGAGATTGCTGAAGGAGATTAATAGATAGAAGGAAATTATGAAAACTTGTTATTTTCAGTGTTATATCATCATTGAACTTATTATGGGAAGATGCAAGTATCAAAGTATGATAAAACTAGGATATTTCACATGTCATTTGCAAGTAAGGAATCCCCATGTTCACACTAGACTAACATGTCCTCGATTATCTTAGACATAGCTTCTCTAGTCAAAGACATCCTTCAGAAACATACAAATGATGTCACCAAAGATAAAAAGATAAAATCAATAAATCATAAGACTCACTAATCAAACGAGTCAATAGCCATGTAGATCTCTTTCCAAAGTTTTAAGTATTTTTGATAAGTGTATAATGATCGAGATTTCTAGTTTCAGGAAAGGTTCATCATGTATACGACAACTGATAAATGACGATAGAGTTTGGTTTTTTCAAGGATTCATCTCGTATAAGATAAATGATGGTTGATAAATATTGCTAAGGTTGATTACGCAATTGATTGATTATATTGTAGACTAGCTTGATAGGTTTTTACTTGATTCATGATTTTATTAAGTGAAATGTTTTTATTGTGTTTGTTCAAAATGCTTATCTTAGAGACAAGATATTTTTGAATTTTTGAAAACAAAATGATTTTTTTTTTAAATGGTTTTTTTTTCTAGATTTGAAAAAAAAATCTAATCAGTTATTGATTTATTCTCAAGCAAGATGTATTTATTTTCTCATAATTTCTAGCGAGGCATAAGGGATTATGAGAGGATGGATTAAATGGTGGGATTGAAATGGATAAGTGAAGGATGGAGGAAGCTTGTGATTTTCAAGGACTAGCTCATGATGGGATATTTATCCAAGATAAGGGACTAGGATATAACAATTTAAGGTTATGAAATGGCAAAACAAATGGCATGGGGTCCAAAGAAATGGACATGTCAAGAGGATTTTGAAAATATATTTTTCATTTTAATGTCCTTAATTTTTATCAAGATTAAGGGTTCAATCTGGATGGAGATAGGATATGAATAGGATAAGCAAGATCAAAGGTGATAAGTGATGATGTAAGTAATAAATGGATAAGATAATAGATATGTTTGAAGGGTGCAGATAAGGATAAATTGATAGGATGCATGATTCTTATGGATATCTCTAACCTTGTCAAGATCAAAGGTGGAAAAGGGAGTATGGATGTAGATGGGTTGAATGAGAGATAAGAGAGGACCTTGAAGGGTCATGTAATGGTGGAGAAAAAGTGGACTTTGGAGTTTGGGATTTTGACGGAGAAAAGTATTTGAACTTTGGGATACAATGACTCAAAATGGTTGGAAGAGGTGATGGAGGAATTAAGATAGTGAATTTTGGGACATATGGACCCAAAAAGGATTTGGAAGGTGGAATATTTTTAGATGTGAGATTAGAGGAATCCTTTAAAGTAACTAACTTGGATGCCAATTTTGGGTTTTCTTTAAGATTCAAGCCTTATAAGAGTGACTTGGGAATCCACATGATTTTTTTTATTTTTCTTTCCTTTGTGGTTCCTTGGAAGGCATTGCTTCAACAAGGGATTTGTGAATCAACATGATTTTTTTTTGTATTTGCTTGATGGGCCTTTGTAGTCTTTTGGATATTTCTTTTTTCTTTTGATCAAGTTTTTATCTATTTTTACATCTCTCTTAAATAGGATATGTTGATATTTTGATGTGATGCAAGGATGGTAGGAAAACCAGGGCCCAAGGCACTTCCAACTATCCAAACCAACTTACAGAACAACTCAGAAGAAACAACACAAAAAGTGAGAGAAGGAAAGCAGAATATTTTTATTATTTCATCAAACACCATACATGTTGGGTTGTAAGACCTTCCCGATTATGACCTTATACATTCATATCTTTACGTAATAATCTTCATACATGTGAGGTCACAAACGTGCGATCCAAAGCTTCTATCTCCTTTCTAACTAAGAACTTCCACCCCAAATCTAAGAACATAAACTAAATATATACAAGAGACCACAAAAGAGGTCGATACCAAAAATCCTAAAGATTCAACATAGGCAACAAAAAAAGACCCAGATTTAGGTCCACACACATCCCAATGAGATACCCCAACATTAATTATGCCATGGAAATTAAATGCATATGTCATCCATAAGATCCAATGTCTGAAAACCAACTCGGTGAGAAAGACTACCGAGCATAGAGACCGATCAATGAAAACCACCGAGCAGCTAAGAACAACAACTGAGACCCTGTTGGTAAATCCAACCATTACAAGTAACCGAGCCTGAGCGGTAAAACAACAAACTTTAAACTGACCAACAAGAACGGTTATCAAGCACTTTACCGAGAAGTCTCCAACAAGGTACCAAACCAAAACAAACATATTTTTGGTTGATATAGGATTGCCAAGAACCCAAGATGCTCCTGCATTAGACACTTGAGGTTAAAGAAATGATTCTTCAAATCATGAATCAGGTACAACCTGAATTGAATCCAACTCAGGTTGAGAAATCCAAGATGATTCCTTAATCAATTTGTTCTTCCACTTTACTCAGTACTGTTACTTCTTCATTAGGTTCATGATACTCATACAAATCTGAAATATTGAATATAGGTGATATATGCATGTCATCTGGTAATTCTGCTTCATAAGCATTTCCACTATCAAACCTTCTCAATATCTTGCACGGACCAAATTTCTTCATCCTGAATTTACCATATGTTCCAATAGGAAATATACCTTTCTTCAAATGAACCATAAATGCATCACCAACTTCAAAAGTCTTATGTCTTCTTGATCTATCTGCACTATCCTTGTATTTTTTATTACTTTGTTCCAACTTATGTTTCACTTCCTCATGTAATGTCTTCCTAAACTTAGCAAATTTTTCTCCTTCATCACTTCTCTTCTCTTCTCCTACAATATCTCTCAAGTCTAATATACCTCTTAGTTGTGTGCCATTAAAAATCTCAAAAGATGTCTTTCCAGTACTTCTATTTACTGAACTATTATATGCAAACTCTGCTTGTGCCAATGTCAAATCCCAATTACTCGGTGTGTCTCCAACTAAGCATCTCAATAAGTTACCGAAACTTTGGTTTACAACCTCCATTTGTCCATCAGTTTATGGATGAAATGTATAACAATACTTCAAATCAATATCTAGCTTCTTCCAAAGTGTTTTCCAAAAATAGCTAACAAAATTAGTGTCTTGATCCAAGATGTTACTCTTCGACAATCTATGCAATCTGACAATCTCCTTAAAGAAAATATCTACTATATGCACTGCATCTGATGCTTTTCTACATGGTATGAAATGTGTCATCTTAGAAAATATATCCACAACCACAAATATGGAATCATTACCTCTTACTATCCTTGGTAATCCAAGAACAAAATCCATGTTGATATCACTCCAAGGTTTCTCAGGAACAAAATATGGTGTATACAATATGGTATTTTGACTTGCTCATTTTGAAACTTGACAAAATCCACAACTTTTCACAAATTTATGAACATTCTTATACAACTGAGGCCAAAAATACCTTTCGTTGAGTAAACTCAATGTTTTATCAATACCAAAATGTCCAGCCAAACCACTACTATGTTTTTCTTTGATCAAATTAGTTCTCATTGTTCCTCTCGGTATACATAACTGAATACCTTTGAACATGTCTTCTTTAATGAAATAGTCTTCATACCTACTCGTTTGATTGGGAATAGGTGCTCTGCACTTTCTCCACTGCTCAAAAAAATCAAGGTCATTTTCATACAAGTTGTTCATATCTTCAAAACCAACAACCTCAATTATAATTCCAGTCAACAAAGATCTTCTTCTACTTAGTGCATCAACAACTCGGTTAGAAACTCCACTCATATTCTTTATCAAAAATGTGAAATTCTGCAAATACTCTACCCATTTCATATGTCTCTAATTCAACTTATTCTGACTACCCAAATATTGTAAATCCTTATGATCAGTATAGAACACAAATTCACTCGACATCAAATAATGTCTCCATTTCTTCAAAGCTTGAACAATAGCATATAATTCTTAATCATGGACAAAATATTTCCTTTTAGCATCATTCAACTTTTCACTAAAGAAATTAACAACTTTATTCTTCTTGAGTCAAAACAATTCCTATTGTACTTCCACTTGCATCACATTCAACTTTAAATACCTTGTTGAAATAAGGTAAGGCCAACACAGGAAATTCAACAACCTTTTGTTTCAAAGTCTCAAAACTCTTATAAGATCCATGTGTCCATTTGAATTCTCTTTTGTCTCCAATCATTGTCTTAGTCATAACATTACAAATATAACTAAAATTTGTGATAAATTTCTTGTAAAAACTTGCCAATCCTGATGACATGCAACTGATTGAATGTTTGAAGATGTTAAGTTGATAACTGAAAGGCAAAAGGATAATGCAAGACATTAAATTAGTTAATGGATTCTATTGTCATTAATGTCAACTTGATATAATATAATCGGTTTTAATCAAAGTGTCAAAGACTTCAGAGGATAAGAGAGATAAAGATTATGCTTTCTGAAATGCATAAAAGACAAGCATTTATATTGTGACTACAAACACCGATGGTCAGTGGAACCCGATGGATAGAGATCACTGACAGCCATGTCACAGTGATGCCCGAGCAAGAAATTTGATGAGAATTACCAAAGAGTAGAATCACAAGTAAACACGACGGCCAAAAACACAGTGTAAATCGACAGAGAAGCCCAAGGAGAACTGGAGTTGACCAACGCTATCAGAGAGTTAAAACTAAAAATAACCGTAGTTCACAAATGATAAAATATCTAGCTAGCAGAGCTAAATAAAGAGTTAACTAGTAGTTATCATTTTTTTCATCGACAAGATAAGCCAGAGATAAGTAATTGATTTAAAGATGGTTTGTCCAGTTGGAAAAAAGATCTCAACAAGATAAAACAAGAGTTTTTCTTTAAATCTGATTGGCAAGAATTTGTGGATCATGCCAAGATCAAGAAAATCAAGAACCTAACAATGGTGATATCATGTCTATTTAAGAGATAAATCAATTCATTACAAATTGGTGTGGGGAGAAAAAGAAAAGAGGATGCTAAAGAGAAACTAATGAAGAGAAACTTAATACAGTTTGATCAACAAGCTAAGGAAAGAGCTAAAGAACTCTGTAGACACCGAGCAACAGAGCACCACATCACCGAGCAGAATCAAAGTGGAGCAAAGGTATAAACAAAGTTATATTGATCAGAATAGTTTGTGAGAATACAATAGATCTAAAAATCTACAAGTATAGTTGTATATGTGAACAGATCATACTATTTTAGTTTAACCATTGATTCAGAAAGTCTCTTAATCGAGCAGGATTTAAAGATCTTTCGATATTGAGATACATCCAATGGAGTATCAAAAAATTTTGATCATGAAGATAGCATGAGAAACACATACCTATTGACATGCCAAATGAGTGTTTGATCAAGGATGGTAGCATAGAGATGCCCAATATCAAGTGACAGACTAAAATTTTAAATCCTTTAACAAGTTCACACATAACAGTGTGTTTGTAACCTTTAACAGGGTTGGCTCTTCACCAAGCTCACTTCAGAAGAGTTAAAATTTTGGGTTATCGGTCCCAAGTGGTTTTTCCATTAATAGGATTTCCATATTAAAAATCTATGTGTCAATGTGTTTATGAGTCATTACTTTAGTGTTTTTCATTACACTTAACTTAATTAGATTGATCGGTATACTCTAGATAATTTATTGTCTTTTGGTAAATTGACAGACTGCTAATTGCTAAATCTATAGTAGAAGGTTTTACAAAGCATTCTGAGGAGTAGTAAATTTTTATAAGTGTTTGAAGGCATTCATCTTATAAGACTGAAGATAACTAGAGGTATAATTATGTGGTACTAAGTTTGAAGGGTTGATTATTGGAATATTTTTGAGGCCACAGATTCACCCCCCCCCCCTCTCAGTTATTACTAACAAATCCATGAAATGATCTTACCTCACTGACATTCTCAGGTGTAGGCAAACTAAGTATAGCTTCAACTTTCTCAGGATCCATCTTCAAACTCACGATCCATCTTCAAACCATCACCTGAAATCACAAAAACTAAATACACAAGTTTTTCTTTCACGAAGGAACACTTTTTCAAGTTTATCAGTAACTTTTCCTCTTTCAATCTCTGCAACACTTGTCTTATATGCATCAAATTCTCTTCTCTAGTCTTACTAAACATCATAATATCATCCATGTATATAATTACACATTTATTCAAGAATTCCTTCAAAACTTCATTCATTAGCCTCATAAAGGTATTCGGTGCATTAGTTAAACCAAAGGGCATACCTAACCACTCATACAAACCTTCTTTTGTCTTGAAAGTAGTATTCCACTCATCACCTTCTTTGATTCTGATATGATGATATCCACTCTTCAAATCAATTTTGGTAAAATATTTTTCTCCACTCAAACTATCCATTATATCATCCATCCTTGGTATAAGAAATCTATACTTAACTATTATCTTGTTGATTGCTCTTGAATTCGTACCCATTCTCCATTCTCCATTCTTCTTAGGTGCTAAAACTGATGGTAATGCACATGGACTCAAAATTTCTCTGATCAAACCATTGTCCAACAACTCATGAACTTGTTGGTTAAGTTCCTCATTCTCGGTCACTGTCAATCGACGTGGTGCCTTATTTGGCAAACTAGCTCCATGAATTAGATCCATACAATGACTAATATCTCTCATTAGAGGAAAACCATTAGTTACATTATCTAAAATGATCTCCTTGTACTCAGTGATAAATTTCTCAACTTCTTTAGGAATATTGTCTTTTGTGTTCTTACTCGGTTTGTTAGGAATCAAAGCATAACAAATATAATTCCTTTTTCAAATCCTTGACAAATTGTCTACCTTCCATCAAACAAACTTTCACAGATGTACATATCTCTTGAACATAATCTTCAACCAAAGGTAAAAATATTTGCTTCTTTCCATCAACCCAAATAGTATACTTGTTCACTCTTCCATCATGTATAACATGTCTACCATACTGCCAAGGTCTACCCAACAAAATATGACAACAATCCATTAGCGTAATATCACACAACACTTTGTCATAATACTTTCCAATTTTTAGATTCACAATACATTGTTCACTCACCATTAGTGTATGCTCATCCTTGATCCATGAAATTTGATAGGGCTTCGGGTGCTTCAATATTTCCACCTACAACTTTGTGACCATCTCCTCTGATGCCAGTTTCTCTAAGCTTCCACTATCAACAACTACTTTCCAAACTTTGTCTGCAACTCTGCATCTGGTCTTGAACAAACTTTTCCTTATAGGATCTTGCTTTTCACTCTATAATATTCTTCTGACCATGAGGTTTCCTTCCTTCTTAGGTTCATTCGGTGACTCTTCTTGCACCAAAGTATTTCTTCTACTACTGACTATATAGTCATAAAATGGAAGCACTTCCATTGTAGACTGGTTTAGCCTTCTGAGTAAGTGGTTTGGGGTCATGTCAAGTTCCTTGAATGGGTTCCTGATTTAGACCTAGCTTTCCCCTGTTCTGCCCCATTTTCCACCTCTCTCTAGCCAATTTTTGGCATCCTGGACTGCAGATTTGAGATCTTTGACCTCAGGGTCAAGGTCAAACTTTTAGGTCTATGTCAACCTCAACCCTGACCTAGGTCAAGGTCTACCTCACCCCTAACCTAGGTCAAGGTCGACCTCAACCTTGACCCACGGTCCAGATTTTGGGATCTCACAGTTTCCGAATGTCGGTCTTTGAAAAAGTTAATTCCCGCTTCCGGGTCGGCTATTTTGGGTTTTGGAAAATTAAATATTAAATTATATTTAATATAGGTCCTCTCCTAGGGGTAAAGGCTTTAATTAGAATTTAATTCTCCTATGTCGGCCTCCTTAGAAGATTGTGCCCTAATTTCGTATAAAAGGAAGTTTTCTCCTCTCATTTTCTCTAACCACCAAGCGCTAACCGTGTGAACTATCATCAAGTGCAATTCAAGCAAGCTAAGGAGCAATATTTGAAGCAAACATTCATCCTTAAGCATTCAACAATACATTTTCATCAAGGAGATCCATTGGAGGCCATTGAAGGATTCAAGCTACATAGTGCCCTTTTGGTGATCTCTTCATCCACCTTCTTCCAAGCCTCTTCCTATTCTAAGAACCCATTCAAGATTTAGTGTTGGAGATCTACAAGAAATTGATTGAAGACATCCTACATTCTACTTTCTACATTTTGGTGCATACATACTTGTGGATCCACGGATTCAAATCTGCCATAAGGAATTTTACAAGCAAGGTGAATTAGTGTATTTACTTTGTTTATATTTATGCAATTTCAATTACACTTTGAGGTTAATTCCAAAACTGGGGTTTGACCAAGGCAAACCCGTCCCACTCCCCTAACAAACAAATCTCTTTTTATTGCAGGTACAGGTTCAAGACTGTGAATTTGAGGTCAAATCCAGATACCCTTTTCGGCCAACTTTTGGGATCCGTGAACAGATTTTTTGTCGGACCTGTGTAGGTCAGGGTAAAGATTATTGGGTCAGTGGTGAGATTATTGTGTCAAGGTCATCATTTTTCCCAAGACGGTTTCAGACTGGAAAAATATTTCTGAGTTTTGTCCGTCCCTGCGTTTCTATTCCGGATCAGGCTTCAGATTTTCTAGAAATAGGCTGCAGATATCAAAAAATAGCATTCTTTAGATTTGCAATACTTTAAGTTTGGTACATTTCCCTCTTCCATTTCAATTAAATTTCTTTCTATTCCTAGATCTATCACACACATTCCTTTCTATAAGGGGTATTTAAGATCCTTTTTTACTCTTATTTCCAAATGAATGATTCTTCTATGCATTGATCCTTTCTTGAGGATTAATCAATTTGGATCTCTCATTTGCATATTTAAGAACAAAAGAGGGAACATCTTATCTCCCCTATATTACAATACAATTAAAAATAAATGTAAAATTAGGGAAATCAACACAACAAACAATTAATCCTTACAAATTCAAAACCAAATTTTTCTTCCTTTACATTTTGGTGAACCCGCGATAGACAACTCTTTCTTTTTGGTGTTAGATTTACATGTTTATGCTAAATCTTGCATGTTATTTCAATTACATTTAAAATCAAAATTTTGTGTTAAGTTCATTTGCATTGCATTGGTGTATGATCTTTACCACCTCTAGTCCTACTTATAGTATCTTGGTTAGAAGAAGTCGTAGACTTATGGGTTCCTTTGATCCCAAGTCTTCCTCTCCATTCCTTAGGATCCCAGATGATAATTTGATAACTCATGATTCCAATCCTTCTATGGAGCATAACTCTTCTCACTCATCTCATGATGAGGATGATGCTTTAAGATTTCCTCCTGAACAAGTGCAAAAACTTTCAACCGAACTTGATAAAATGGGAAATTGGCTTATCCAACAAAACTATAATCAAGATTCCATCCAAGCTATAGAGGCTCTTAAGAAATTCCTCTGTGATAATGATCAAGGTATTAACTTCTTGCGTGGTCTTACTCATCTTGTGAATTCAAATGTTAAACCTTTAGCACAAGAAGCTCAAGAGTTAGGATTCACTCCTATTGTCACTAGTATAGGACTGTCATCTGTTCCTTTACCTATCATTCCTACTTATGCTCCTCCTTTGATGAACACATCTCTCCCAACTACATCTATCCCTGTGAGTGCTCCACCGGTATCTCTACCTACCTCACAACCTGCATATCATAGTGTGCCTTTTACTTATTCTAATCCCCTTCCAACTGTGGTTCCCAATGTTCCATTGGTTGTGTCTTCCATTCCTACTGCTTCCTACACTTTTCTTAGTGTTCCTAATATTTCTATGCCACATGTTTCCTCTAATGATTCCACAATTATTAGTTTGGCTCAAACTGTGTCATCTTTACAACAACAACTATCATCTTTAACCCAATCCAAGTTTAGCATTCCTACATGTGACATGGGTAGTCCTTTATCCTTAGACATCATTCGTGCTACTGTCCCTCAGCAACGCCGATATGCCTTGTCTTTAAAACTACAATGGTAAAGGCAATCCTGTTACTCATGTTAAAACATTTCAAATCCTTTGTAGTTATTATGCTCATGACCATAGGATTTTAGCTAAATTGTTTGCTAGAACTTTTTGAGATAAGGATTTGCAATGGTATTGTTCTTTACCTCCTTATTCTATTGATTCTTTTCCTAAACTTGCTAATGCCTTTATCCAACAATTTCAAGTAACATTGGTCCACAAGTGTCCTTATCTGATTTAATGCATTGTAAACAAAACATTAAGGAAAAATTGACTGATTTTATTGGTAGATTTAAGCATTTACATGCTCAGATTTCTTATCCTGTTCCTGATATTGATATTCAACATATGTTTATTTCAAATTTACAAAAGGATATTAGAGATAAGATTTTGCTTACTAAATTTACGTCATTTCAACAACTTTGTACAACACTTCACCATTATCTGTTACAAGTGAGTCAATTTGAGAGCAACACTCTAATGGCTCATGTTCTAGTTGATAAGAGTGACACTGCTCCTAATCCTAATAAGTTTTAGAAACCTAAAAATTATGTCAAGATTAATAAACAAACGAATGCGGTTGCTGATCAAGTTGTTGTTACATCCAATAATGCCATGTCTGCATCCACTGATTTCCGTATGAATCGTACGTTTACTCCTCTCTTTGAAACTTTGCATTCTATAATGAGTAGGTTGTTAAGTGATAATATTATTACCTTTCCTCCTATTCAACCTCTTCTCCCTACCATGATAGCATCAAAATCCTTTGATTCTAAAGCTTTCTACCAATACCATTGCTAGAATGGCCATGATACCAAAAAATGTTACTCTCTAAAGCATAAAATTCAAGATTTAATCAATTCCAAAGCTTTGAATGTTGATAATTTTGATGGTAGTGGGAATAAATATGTTTCTCCTCCTAATCAAAACCTTCAAATCTATACAAATCATTTACCTACACATGATACTAATACTATAGCTCAACCATCTTCCATGGATATTGTTTACGATTCAAAGATGGATGATCTTAATCACATTGTTAATCATGTGGAGGGTGTTGTTTCATCTCAACCCACTGTTCAAGATCGTTCACCTCCACTTCAACTTCAAGTTCCAACTAAACCTCAAAAACAAACTAAGGATAAGCGACCTAGGGAACTTTTAATTACCTTTGATGATTCTGAAATGATTAAGGCTCCCACTGGTCCCCTTTATATCTATGCTAGGATTGCTAAGATACCTACTCGTGGTTGTCTAGTTGATCCCACATCTTTAATAAATGTCATTACTGAGGAAAATATTTTTATGAAAAGCCTACAACGTGATTCTTATGATCCATCTGATGCATGGATTCAAACTTGTAATAGCTTTCTTTATCCTGCACTTGGTTCTATCAACTTGCCTGTTGAACTTTGTGGTAAAGTCGTAGATACTACCTTCATCGTTATTCCTACTTCTGATCAATTTCAAATCAAATTTGGTTTACCTTGGATAACTTCTATGCATGCTATTACTTCTCCCATTCATAAATGTCTTAAGTTCATTCATAATGGAGAATTAAAAATGATTAATCATAGTTTGTATCAACCTTATAGGCCTAGAGATTGTGCTAGTCTCAATTTATTTTGGCCTTCATTACCTAACTCATGTCCTCCTCACCCCGGTCATCTCTTTTGCTCATACCAAGCTTACAAACATCGCAAAATTATTGAGTTAAGCATACCTCAGATAGATATCAATCGTGGTCTTTTGCCTACTCCTTCCATACCTCCTTTATCCATTGCTTCTAATTCTAATAATCAAACTTCTACTGTTGCATTACAACCTATTGAGAATCCTCCTATAGAACATGTGAAGGAATCAATGGTTATTCCTCCTAGTTATCAAAATATGGTAAGAAAATCAAAACGTAACAAATCTGCTAGTGAACGTCATAAGAAGCGTAGAGCTAATGCTAGAGCCCGTGCTTCTATTATTTGAAAATATTTACCTACTTTCGACCAACCTATGCCTGATGTGTTGATTCCTAATGATGTTAAGATGAATGAGTACAATGATCCTATTCACATCTTGGATCCCATTTCAATCAACCTTGATGAGGAGGACACTCTCGATGATCCTATTGATCTTAATGATGAATATGAGACCATTTATCTTGATACTGATTTACCCCATATGCTTTCAACTCAATTAACACTTACACCTAGTATTGAGCATTGTGATCCTCAAGAGGATCCTTGTTTGGAACTGGCTATCATTCCTACTGTATTGGATATTGTGATAGCTAAATGTGGGCCTCTGATTTAGCCATACACTTCAACATGGTCATTATACTTCAGCTGCATATAGAAATGAATATCGATTCATTCACCCTGTATGTCTGAAAGAGTCGACCTGTTGCCTTCTAGAAGGCAGGAGTATGAGCTTGCTCTCAGGTACTTGCAAGCTCAGTAACTACACCGAAGACCTAAACGAAGGATTTAAATCTATATGCTAAAATTAAACTATTGATTAATCTAAATGCAAATACAAATACAGATTGCTATTAATCCAAGCTAGTTAGGATTCAGTTTTAGAGCACCAAATTGAATGTATGAGATATTCAGTTTTAAACCCAAAATGAAGTGTGCTCTAAATTAGATTGATTTGCTCGAAAGTAATAAACAAAAAATATTAAATAAATGCTAAGAATACAAGAAAGCTAAGATGAAAATGCAGCATAATAACATTAGATAAAAGATTAGGATCCTTTGTGAGGGAAAAGAGTTTCTTTTTTATAGAAATCTCTCTCCAATCGACGGTCGAGATCGAACAAAAAGAGTGGCTCAGATTCGATTGAAGAAGCACAATCCATGTGCAAGTGATTTGATTGGTCGAGAGAGTCAGTTGACTGAACTGACTGATCAGTTATTTTGGAAA
>MU224622.1:294379-305248 GCA_018584345.1 Thuja plicata
TGATTTAATTGACAATTTTATAATTTTTATTTAATTAATGTCATAATATCAATTAAATAATAGTATAAAGTTTATTTGCCAATGTAATGTGATTTTAGGAATTAATTAATTAATCAAGTAAGATGATAAATTAGGACCTAGGGTTTAGGTCAGGTCAGTTCAAATTTTATAATTTCCTGTTTGATTTAGGACTTAGGTTTAATCAAGATTAGGGTTTCTTGATTAATTGTTGAGATTGGGGGTCTAGGGTTTAGGTGACCATTTTTAGGTGATTACATTTGCCCCTCTTTAAATTGATGTGTGATCAGCGCATTGATTCAAAGACTTGTTAGCGAGAGGACCTAGAATAGTTTGATTTGAAGTGATGAAACCATTCTTTTGAAGAAGAAGACTGACTTTGACCCTAATTTGATGAAGATCGATCAAAAGATATAAACAGAATGCTCAGCTTGATTTGAAGCGATGAAACTGAACATCTATCAGGAACTCTTAAACCTTTTTGATTGGTTTGAATGAATAACCAGTTTGATTTGAAGCGATGAAACTGATTACCATTAAGAGATTTGATTAACAAACAAATTGACTTGATTTGAAGCGATGAAGCCAATTTGATCAATGTATCTGGTTTCAATAATGAATAGCCCATATAAGACTGATCTTTTCTGGTTTCAAGTGTATTCACCACTGTATAAGACCATTGATTAGGCTGCTTTGGATTTAAGATGATCTCAACTTGATTTGATGCAATGAAGCTGAGATGCCCCAAGCGATGGGGTTTTGATTGAGGATGTGATCACTAAAATGTTGATGTCCTAATCCTGCCCCCTCAGGAGCAAAATTGAAATATGGCTAGGTGCCCCAGTGATGAGAAGCAATTTGATGGATTAGAAAATTTAGGAAGAAATTGATCTGATTAGAAAGAGGTCCCACATGGTTAGGACAAAATATGTACTTGATGAGAGGTCCAGTTTGACCAAGATTGACCTAAAGGAAGATACATGGATTGATTAGAAGCAAAGCATGAGAGATTTCTATTGGTTGTGCAAGTGGTCAGCTGGTACAGATTCCAATTTTCATCCTAAAAATAGAATCAAGACAATGGATTTTAGCAAGGGGTGTCATGACCACTTGACGATGAGAAGACTAATCGATTAGAATCTCAGATCCTTCACATTGGAGAGAGATAAAGTTATTATGTTGATTGCAACACTATGCAGATGCAGATTCAGATGCAAGGCTAATATGAATGCAACCTAAGGTGTAGTCACTGAGCTTTAGCATTGAAAATTTTCATCATTGAGAATTTTTTGGAACATCAGAGTCGATACAGTCCTTACTGGTGCCACTGCAACCATAGGAATATGAATATGACTTTCATTGGATAAGATATGGGAAACTAACGTAAGCATCGAGGCACAAAAGCCAAGATGACCTAAACGTTGTTTCCAATTTTGATAGTGCAAGAGTACACCAGTATCGAGGCATTCAAAGCCAAGATAACCATGAGTGCGATCTTGTGTAAACAAGCAGAGCAATAACAGTCAAGGAGATAGTTCCGACCTCACCTTGGCATACAAATAAAGAGGATCGAGGGATGTGAGGCTTTTTTGCCTTAATGCGGAAGCTCTTATCACATACACCCTATTTATTTGATGTTGCTGGATCATCGGGACCACACCAACAAGCAGTAGACAAAGAAAAGATTAATGAAATCAATGAGAACAGGAAGCATAAAGATAAAAGTTCAACATACTTCAGCCAGTTTCAAAGTTTTTGGATGTAAATATGTATGAGGTGTTGAGAAACACCGTTGTGCTTGTGAGTGCTTTGTGTTTGATTGCTATTGATCTGTTGTTTATGTTTGTGGTATATAATGTGTGTTAAGAAACATAGATGTGTCCAAAGAGAGTGTTAAGAAACCCTATTGATTGTGGTGTTGAGAAACACCTGTTTGTGTCAGTAGCGAGTTGTCCTTCAGAAATGAAAAGATTACTGACTCTGGTGTAATCCAAATATGTGATCAAATTGGGGATCCATGCCCCAGGTAGCAAACAATGATAACTGACTTGACTCATTCTGCAAGGACAAATCCAATTTGATTGCCCCCAGGTTATGAATCTGGATCGGTTTCAAGCCAGAGGGTTCTCAGAAGAACCAGAGTGTCACGAAAGTGACTGAAAGATATGTACAAACTGAAGCAAAGGATTGATGCCAAGATTGAGAATTGATAGACGGAGCACAAAGTACAAGAGGTGCCTATTTACCAGGTTTTCACCTTCTTGGCAGAGATTATATTTTTGCTACCATGGCACCTGTTTACCAGGTTTTCACCAAGGCACTTTTTCTTCTTTTTGAAATTTTTTTGTATTTTTCCATTTTTTTATTTTTTGATTGATACATCAAGGCACCTATTGCTAGGTTTTCACCAAGATGATCATTTTTTTAGGACTTTTTCCAATTTTTAGATTTTTTTCAGGACATTACTATGTACATGGTGTTGACCACCGAGAATGCCTTAGGTGTAGAACTTCTTCAGATGGAGAGTGTTGATGGGCTCTCGAAGTAGATCTCCTTCAGGTGTGGAGAGTTGATAGGTGCCAGAGCCAAATGTTGTAGTAATGATATAAGGACCCAGCCAGTTGGGTTCAAACTTCCCCTTTTGTTCTCTATGTGACTGATTATGGGGATTTTCTCTCAACACAAGGTCGGCCACATGAAGTTCTCTAGGTCTAACTTTCTTGTTGTATCCTCTTGACATTCTTTTTTGATAAACTCTAAGGTGATCAAAGACTACTTTTCGATGTTCGTCTAGTAGCTCTAGTTCTTGGAGTCTCAAAACTCGGTAATCTTTATCTGGTACAAGTCTGCGTAAAGAAACCCTAAGAGATGGGATTTCTAACTCCAGGGGTAAGACTGCTTCTGCCCCATATACCAATGCAAATGGGGTTTCCCCTGTAGGCATTCTGATGCTCGTTCTGTAAGCCCATAATGTAGGATTGATCTGCAGGTGCCAATCCCTTCCAGACTTGTTAACTGTACGATGTAAGATTTTCAACAAATTTTTATTTGAGGCCTCAGCCTGCCCATTACCTTGTGGGTAATAGATTGAAGAACAGTGTTGTGTGATTTTGATTTTTTCACACAACTCATCCATGATGTTGTTCTTAAATTGACCTCCATTGTTAGTGATGATGGAGGAAGGTATTCCATAGTGACAAATGATGTAGTTCAGAATGAACAACAAGACCTATTGTCCTATCACTTTAATGAGCGGGACCGCCTCAACCCACTTGGTAAAATACTCGGTAGCTGTGATAATGAACTTGTGTCCATTAGAAGACAAGGGGAAAATCTGCCCGATTAGATCAAATTCCCATTGTTGAAAGGGCCAGTGTGTTACAAAAGGAATGAGCTCTCTTGCTGGAGCGTGTATAAGATTTCCATGCAGCTGACATTTCTTACAAGTCTTTGTGAACCTGATAGCTTCTTTCTCCATATCTGGCCAATAATACCCCGCTCTAAGCAGTTTTCAGTCCAGAGTCAGACCGTTAGAATGAGAACCATAAATTCCTTCATGGACTTCAGACAACGCATGTTTAGACTCTTCTTTTTCTAGACACCTAAGAAAAGTATCATCTAATCCTCGCCTATACAAATCGTTGGCCACAAGAACATACCATGAGGCATTGTGGATGAGGTGTCATTTTTCATTTCTAGTTAGTCCATCAGGAATGATCTGATGGCGCAGGTAAGAGTAAACATGGTGATAATGGGAGGATTCCTCTTCAATGACTGAACAGACCATTTGGGAGTTAGGGGAGTTGTAGGAAGGGAAATGGATTTCTTCCTCCAGGAACTCATAGTAGAAATCATCCTCTTGTTGCTGTGAGGAAGCTAGTGTAGCCATGGCATTAGCTGCTTTGTTCTGTACCCTTGGGACTTGTTGAAATGTGATGTAAGTGAAATATTTCTTAAAGTCATCAACCATTCATTTATAAGGCATGAGTTTTTCATCCTTAGTTTGGTATACATCATTGATTTGGTTGATTACAAGTTGAGAGTCACCATGGACATGTAACTCAGAAACATTCCATTCAAGAGCCAGTTTGATTCCATTTACCAGTGCTTCATATTCTTCTATATTGTTTGTACAAGGAAACATGAGCTTGTATGCCTTTGGAAGGGAAAAGTTTTGAGGAGTCAAAAACAAAATCCTCGCACCTGAACCTTGTTGCGTGAATGAGCCATCGAAGAACATTTTACAGGATTTGTCAGTGATGTGCAAAATAGATCCATCTGGGAACTCAGCATTGATTGGTTCATCATCGTATAGTGGAGCATCAGCCAGTTGATTTGCGATTGCTTTCCCTTTGATTGCCTTACGCTCAATATATTCTATGTCAAATTCACTAAGAAGCATAACCACTTAGCCAATCTTCCAGTGAGGGTAGCTTTACTTAGGAGATACTTCAAAGGGCCAATTTTAGCCACCAGTTTGACTGAGTGAGCCAACATGTAGTGACATAATTTCTGAGATGCAAAGACTACTACCAGGCATGCTTTCTTGATCATAGAGTAATTCATCTCATAGGACACCAATGTTCTACTGATATAGTATATAACACATTCTTTCTTGTCTTCATCTTCTTGTGCTAGCAGTGCCCCCAGTGACATTGAGGTAGCTGAAATGTACATAATCAATGGTTTGCCTTGTTGAGGTGGCATGAGTACTGGCGGTTTAGCCAAGTATATTTTGATTTGAGTGAAACTCTTGTCACATTCTTCACTCTATTGATAAGTAATCCCCTTGCACAAAGTCTTGGTAAATGGTTGTGCTCTATCAGCCAACTGTGAGATGAACCTTCTGATAGACTGGATTCTCCCTTAGAGTGTTCTCATTTGACTTATGTTCTTGGGAGGTGACATTTCCAGTATCGCTTGCACCTTTTCAGGATTGACTTCTATGCCTTTAGCTGAGATAATGTAACCCAATAGTTTTCCAGAGGTAACACCGAATGCACATTTCTTAGGATTCAACCGTAATTTAAACTTTTCCATTTTGCCCATGATTGGGCCTAAATCTTGTAGGTGCAGGGATCATTTTGTTGATTTAGCCAGGGTATCATCCACATAGTCTTCCATGGTTTTTGTGCATCATATCATGGAAGATAGTTGTTACTAACCTCTGATAGGTAGCTCCTACATTTTTCAAACCGAAAGGCATGACATTACAGCAGAATGTTCCCCAGGCACATGTAAAGGTCATCTTTTCATGATCCTTAGGAGCAATCTTGATTTGGTTGTACCCTGAGAAATCGTCCATGAGAGATTACATTTCATACCCAGCAGTCATGTCCACAATCATGTCAATGTTAGGCAAAGGAAAGTCATCCTTTGGACATGCTTTGTTGAGATCCCTAAAATCAGTGCAGACTCTGATGGATTTGTCTGGCTTTGATACTGGTATGATGTTGGATATCCATTCTGCATAATCAATAGCCTGGATGAATCCATCTTTGAGTAATTTTTTCAGTTCAGCCTTGATAAGTAATGCAACATGAGGGTGCATTTTTCTGAGTTTTTATTTTACTGGTTTTACTCCAGGAGCTATTGAGAGATGATGCATGATAAGGTCTGGATCTAAACCAGGCATATCTGATTATGTCCATGAAAAGTTTATCTTCTTTTTTTTAAAGAATTCTGTGAATTCCTTGAGCTCTTTTGCAGACAAAGATTTAGCTACATGAATGATGTGTGGATGTTCTTCTGTACCAATATTCACTGGTTGAGTTGGCTCTATAAGCACTGATGATCGTTCTTGTAAATGACTAGGCAAGACATCAAGCATCTCATCCTCAGGTGCCTTAGAGAGGTTTTCACCTTTGGATGTGTCTTCTCTTTTTACTATTTTGGGTTATGAAACCGCCACAATGTGGTTTTTGCCTTTAGACCCTTTTCTTTTTCTCATTTTTATTTTATAACTGAGATACTTGATGTCTGCTTCAATCATGCTCACACTAGGTTCACTGGTGGAAGAAGTGACCGGTTCAGTGGCGTTAAGATAGTAGGCTAAAGCATAGTCATTGGGAAATGTAGGCATTTTAGCAAGTTGTCCTTGTAAGGACCAATCAATGAGTTTAGGATGCATTAGCGGCAAAGGTTCAATGGGTTCAAGGGCATTCACGGTATGTTCATCGTAGATGTTGACTATTAAGCAGAGTCCTAGACCTGAACCTTGTATAGATGTGTTCAAATTAGAAAGAGACCTAATGACATCATTGAAGCCCATGTCATAAATAAGAGGTCCCAATTCATCTGATCTAACGTCTAAGCCTTCATCTACTTCATGTGTGGTATCCATATCTATGTCTAAAGTTCCCTCTGAAAGACTGTCAAACTCGTATTCATGGGAGTCTGTTTCATCATTTGGTTTCATATGCAGGACATGAGTGAAATCTACTCTTTGTCCCCAGTTTGAATGAGTTCTACCTAAAAACTCTGCTATGGTTAGACTCCTTTCTTATATATCCAGATCTTGTTCAGATTCAATAGTGTCTGACTAATCAGAAGTCATTAGAGATTCCTCTAGAACACGCTCTTCAATAGCATTGACCTGTGGTGTATCTTCAGCAAATAGAAGAGCCAAAATATTGGGAGGAATGGGAAAAGGATACACATCCTCTACATTAGAATCATCTGAATCATCTGAGTTGCCAGTGGGTGTGTCAGTTCTTTCTACTGTTGCGTTCTTTTCTTCCAGAACCTGATGTCCTTTTCCTTTATCTAGGTGGTTCTTCGCTCTTTTTTATTTCTTGGATAAGAACCTTAGACCAATTGTGTCGCTAGGTCATCTGTAGTCAGCAAAGATAGGTTCTTTAAGTCCATTTTGATTAGGTCTAATGGGTCCTTTACCCGAATACCCAATTTTACAAGCCACCTTATACCCCACACCAAATTTTTCTGGGGGTATTACACGTTGTTCATCTTCATTATCTTTGGGTTCCTTATATAACCAAGCCAGAATGACTCTTTCCTTTTGTTCATCTTCTAACAGTGTGTTGGCTTTAACAAAGGTCTCATCATATATTTCTTGGGGTGTTGTTGGTTTCATCTCTTATGATGGTTTTCCATAAGACCTAGGTGATCTGGGAAGAGATGTGAGTGACAGTACAAGTTCTACTATGTATCCACCCATACCTGTGTCCTTTATCTTGAGGTTCTTTTCCATTTCCTTCAATAAATTTGTAGTTGATTCAGAGTTGGATGCCTCACTGTTACGCGAGACAAGGGTATCCGCTTCTTGTCTCAATGCGTTACAGGCATAACTAGTGTCTGTAGGAACAATAACTTCTACCCCATTGAATGGGAATTTGATGCATTGATGGAACGTTGATGGCACTGCTTGCATCTCATGGATCCAGGGTCTTCCCAATAGAATGTTGTAGGCCAGTGGGAGATCCAGAACTTGGAAGGTAACATCCCTCTCAACAGGACCTATGTGGATTGGTAAAGTTACGAGACCTTTAGAAGATCTTTCTTGTTCATCATACGCCTTGATAGTGATTTTCTTTTTAGGATCAATGACATTCTCTGAAAGGCCTAGTTTCTTGATTAACCAGTATGTGTAGATATTCAACCCTGCGCCTCCATCTATCAAGACCTGTCTGACATGGTGTTTATGAATCAAGACTTTGACATGCAAGGGGAGATTGTGTGGATGACTTAAAGAGTTGTCATCTTCTTCTGAGAATGATAGGTAATGTGGTGAGGTCAAGTGACCCACCGTGGATTGAAACTGATCTAGATCCAAGTCCTTAGGGACATTGGTAGTTGATAGCACTTTATCCAGGACCTCTTTGTGAGATGGAGAGAGTTTGAGCAATTTGAAGATTAAAATTTGGGCAGAGGTTCTCTGCAATTGCTCGACGATGCTATAGTCCATAGTATTGGACGAAGTTAGTTGTTTGGTATGTGAGACTTTAGAGGTACCCACAGCGGTTTTTTTGCTAAGAGGTACCCAAGATTTTGATACCGATGGTTTATTGGAAGTTGATGAAGGGTTTGAGGATCCAGAACCCCCCAAGGTGACTTTTGCTTATGCTCGAGTCATTGTGTTGGCCGATCGAGACTCTTTCTCTTTCTGCTTGACGATGATGACATTGCAATATTCAAAATGAGACGGCTCAAGCATGTTGATGACATTATAGTCATTATTAGAATAAGAGTGATTGATTTGAGCACCTTTCTTAGAAGTTTATCCTTTGTGATGGTCAAGGAAAGGATATTTGAATGCCTTATGATCAACATTCTTGTTGTGATTATCCACCACAATTATTTTGTTATCAATGAGATCTTGGATCTTGTGTTTGAGCCTCATGCAATTTTCTGTCATGTGTCCTTTGTTTCTATGGAATTGACAGAAATCATTGTCTCTCCACCATTTAGGTTTGATCTCTGGATCATATGGTTTGGAGTTATCCGGCAATGTGAGCATCTTGTTTGCCAGTAGAGTTTTAAGTGCAGATTCATAGGACTCACCTAAAGAGTCAAAGTCTCATTTACGTTTAATTCATGGCTTGTCTTTCAACAAACCGCTGGTCCCTTTAGAAGATGATGATTTAGTGGTATTTTCAGCAGTTTTTAGGGCCTTGGAACTACTTATCCGATTGTAGACTATTGGTTTTGACTGGGGAGCAGAGTAATCGACTACTCCATCATTTACCACATGCTTATTTTTGTTCCAATATTTAGATTTGTCTTTGGAACTGGAACCAAAGTTGTTTTCTTTGTAGAGGGTAATGTCACCCTTTTTAACGAGCACATCTTCTATTTTCATCACGTTTTCCACCATTTTCTTGAAAGAGGGTGGACATTGCATCTGAAGAGGGTAGTTTAGTTCTGGAATCAAAACACTAGCAAAAATATCCATCTTTTTAGATTCAGGCACGATGCGTGGATATCTAGAAAACATCTTTCTCCATCGTTGAAGAAAGGTCAGAAAGGGTTCTCCTGTGTTTTGTTTCATGTTACATAAATCAATCATCGTCACAAGATGTTGGATATTGTAAGAGTACTGTTGCAAGAATAGATTTATCAGTTCATCAAAAGTTTTTATACCAGTGGGTAACTTTGAGAACCACTCCATAGCTTGGCCACTCAAACTCTGAGGAAAGAGACACATAAGATATGTCTCATCATGCATAAATTATGTACAAAGAGCACATAATTCTCAGATGTGATCTTGTGGATCAGAGTGATTGTTGTACTTATCAAACCATGGAATTTCAACCCCATGTAGGAACGGAGGCAAGTACAAATCTCTGTCAAAAGGAAAAGGATAGATTATGTTTAAAGAAAACCTTGTGTTGGGCGTTTCTTTTTCCTTTTGGAATTTTTGTAATTCCATTTGCATAGCTTGCATTTGTTTAGTTATGAGTGTCATAGGTGTCTCTTCCTCTCTAGCAATGATATCCTTAGCTTTGAAGTGAGGTGGAAGTTGGGTGCCTTGCTCTGCTAGGTCGAGGAAGTATTGTTCCTTATCTCGATTTAGGATTGTTTTCATGAGTTTTACAAACCTCTTATCCTGGAGACATTCATCAATTTCTTCCTCACCAGGTTTTGATGGACTTGAGGAATGTTGACTAGTGCGATGGTTGGTACCATTAGAGAGGTCTCTCCATCGAGACCTGCCTCTACCTTGTCTTTCTTCTGACATCTTAGGACAAGGTAACTTGTTCTCTGGGGATTATGATCTAGGAGGAATTTGAGAATCTCCATCAAAGAGAGGGTTCTCTCCAAACAAGGAGTTGTCTTTGAATGGGAATCCCTGGTTCTCTTCTTCGTGAAATTCTCTAAAATGACTTCTAGTTCACACAGGCATAAGATAAGTTGATTCGTCTGACTGATACCGTGGTGAAATCTAAAGTGTTTTCTAAGTCCAAGACCAAAGAGACAAAAAGATAAATGGCCAACTGAGGATGGAGATAGCAAAGACCCTGATCTTGAGTCAAGGTTAACGAACCTGCTCTCACAACCCAGAATAAGGACAGCGCAGACAAAGATGATAAGTTTGAACAAAGGACTCGGTCAATTGGACAAGCGTAACGACATCAGATTTCAAGACAGTGATAGGTTGGACTAACAACAGATTGTAGTTGAAATGTGAACTAACAGAAGTGTTATGACAACGCAAATTTTAGAATAGACTAAATGTAGTAGCATAGACTGATGGAATACAAAGTTTTGACAAGTTTTTGAAACCAATTTGACAAAATTTTGATAGAGTTTCGACAGAGTTTCGTTGAAGTTTCAAATGAGACAAGATAGACAAATATCTAAAGTGTATAGTTTCTAGATTGTTTGATTGTTATTATTGTTTTTTCAGTGAACACTCATGCAAGACACATCATATAGATTGTTTGTTGTAAAAGAAAATAACAGACACACCACAATCCTAGGATAGCCAGGGCAATATCTGTTGAGCTCCCACTTGAACCGAAGTTCAGCCACGTCTACTCATAGCAGACAACTTAGAAGCTTGGAGGCACGGGCTCCTCCTTACATGTGTACTCACTTCTCAGGAACACCAAGCTTCGAATCCCAAGGGTAATCACTTCCCAAGGGACCATTGTCTCTACTAAGAGCTGTGAAAGTGTGGGACATCTTAGTCAGTCTCTGACCTTCCGCGCCAACAGATAGAGGGATTTTGGATACTAGAACAAAGTTTGTAGTAAGGACATCCTTTCAGGTGGTTGTGATCAAGTCATATTCCCAATTAAGGGGGCTCTCCCAATCCTTTCAAAGCAAGGCTTTCACCTTAACAATGTAGGGACTTTAACGCACCACTAGGGTACTAGAGGAGATTTTGGT
>MU224622.1:314305-340566 GCA_018584345.1 Thuja plicata
GCGCGCGGGGGTTGGTGGGGAGAATGGGGTGGCGCAGTGGTGTTGTGGGATTTAATCTCACATGCACAGTGTTAAGGGGAGTTTAAACTTTAAATACCCAAATGCACAGACAAAAAAATGAAGTGAGAGGGGAGGGTATGGCTGAGCTTGGTTTGAAAGCGAAATGTTAATGATGCTTGAATAAAATGTTATAAACCAACTCAATATTATAATTTTACCCAAAATTTTAAAAAATCTACCCTCGATATGCATGCAAGTAAGTCTCGGCCCACATTTTTAAACTTCTCACAGTCGCCTCGATTTGCGTGCAGAAGGTCGTACGACCTCTGTTTGCAATTTATTTTTTTTGTGACAAATTCAATTTTGTTCAAAGGTAGGCATGTTTATAGTCATTTTTAACCAAAATGACGTTACAGACGCAATGGTAGACCCATATTTTGGTCAAAATGAACATAAAATAGAATTAAAAATAGAATTTAATAATGAGGCCTGAAATTGATTTTTAGCCCCACGGTGGGCGCCAGAAATGTGATAGCTAAATGTGGGCCTCTGATTTAGCCATACACTTCAACATGGTCATTATACTTCAGCTGCATACAGAAATGAATATCGATTCATTCACCCTATATGTCTGAAAGAGTTGACCTGTTGCCTTCTAGAAGGCAGGAGTATGAGCTTGCTCTCATGTCATTGCAAGCTCAGTGACTACACCGAAGACCTAAACGAAGGATTTAAATCTATATGCTGAAAGTAAACTGTTGATTAATCTAAATGCAAATGCAAATATAGATTGCTATTAATCCAAGCTAGTTAGGATTCAGTTTTAGCGCACCAAATTGAATGTATGAGATATTCAGTTTTAAACCCAAAATGAAGTGTGCTATAAATTAGATTGATTTGCTTGAAAGTAATAAAAAACAAATATTAAATAAATGCTAAGAATACAAGAAAGCTAAGATGAAAATGCAACATAATAACATTAGATAAAAGATTAGGATCCTTTGTGAGGGAAAAGATTTTCTCTTTTATAGAAATCTCTCTCGTATCGACAGTCAAGATCGAACAAGAAGAGTGGCTCAGATTCGATTGAAGAAGCACAATCCATGTACAAGTGATTTGATTGGTTGAGAGAGTCAGTTGACTGAACTGACTGATTAGTTATTTTGGAAACTTCCAAAATCAGTTCACAGTTAACTGAAATGTTTCCAAAATGATAATCAGTGGAGAATCAGTTAACTGAGTGAACTGGATTGTTTCCATTTTGATAATCAGTCAACTGGATTTGATTATGTCATATGCATTTTTAATAATTAAATTGATTTTGAATGCACATTTATGATTTTATAATTAATTTAATTCCTTTTTTTATTTAATTGACAATTTTATAATTTTTATTTATTTAATATGTCATAATATCAATTAAATAATAGTATAAAGTTTATTTGCCAATGTAATGTGATTTTAGGAATTAATTAATTAATCAAGTAAGATGATCGATTAGGACCTAGGGTTTAGGTAAGATCAGTTCAAATTTGATAATTGCCTGTTTGATTTAGGACTTAGGTTTAATCAAGATTAGGGTTTCTTGATTAATTGGTGAGATTGGGGGTCTAGGGTTTAGGTGACCATTTTTAGGTGATTATAGATATAGTCCCTCTTGTGAGTTTCCCACCTACCCTAAATGACATAAACCAAGATGGGGAGGGTCGGCAATATGCTTGATTGGCCTATTTTTCATCGTAGCCCTTTTTGTGTTTACATGTTGTATTGTGTTTCTCCCATAATGTATTTGTTAAATGTTTGTTACACTCTTTTATACGATCCTTCTTACTTCATTGGTACAAGGTGGTAAAGGAATCAAACCTATTGTACAATTCCTCTATATGTATCTTTACTCTTATATATGTTGTTTCATTTTATGTTGTAGTTGTGCTATTGTTCGTACATGTTTTCCTTTTATATTCAGCTCAGATCTGAGACATGGTAGCACTGAATCTTGTCTCCATGTTGTGGTCCGAAAATATTCTTCTTTGTGACTCTTGAGTTTTCTTTCTTCCATTGTGATTGTAGTTCTACTTTATTTGGGAATGATGTCAATTCATTTCCAATAATATCATATTTATGTTTACATGTTATCTTATGATCATACTGACCCCACAGTAAGTAGATCCCTTATGTGTTCTTGTGTATGTTTATGTTTTATTTCCCTTGATTTGTCTTCGTTTGGGGGAATCTTGTAATGGAAACGTAATCCGTAGAGTTTTTTATGTTTCCGTTAAATCCATTGGTCCTGTTAAAGTGTTAGCAATGACTTTAACATGGGGGCATACACTCTACTCACTTTTTGCACACATGCACATTCAAAATATTTTCAAAAACTTAAAACTTTTTCCCTTTATGGATTAAAGGCTAATCCTTAAAGCATGGACATTTTACTTTTTTAGGATCTCTTGATCCCTCCAATTTAAATTTACACGGATCTCTTGACCCCTCCGATTCCAACTTACAAATTTTTTTGATCCCTTTAAGAACGGATCTCCCTGATAGGTTGACTAGTGAGTAGACACATTCACTAGGCGGTTCAACCCCATCTTTGCAGTTACACTTTTTCCTTGTATGGTTCACAATGGGACGTAAGTTCTCATTGGGCGAGGTGATCATACCCTCTCTTTCCTTTTCCTTAATTGGTGATGTCTCTCTTATCGTGATCTGAGGGTTGATAAAGACTTAAGTCCCTTAGGGCTTGAGGATTTGTTTGTCCCTTTATGATTCCAATAAGATTATCTATTCTTTATGATCTCCTTTACCAAGAGTTTGTGTTGAGTCCATACTCTTACTAAAGTGGGGGCTAAATGTATAGTCGAAAAATGGAAGCACTTCCATTGTGGACTGGTTTAGCCTTTCGAGTAAGTGGTTTGGGGTCATGTCAAGCACCTTGAATGGGTTCCTAATTTAGACCTAGCTTTCCCCCTATTCTGCCCCATTTTCCACCTCTCTCTAGAGAGTTTTTGGCATCCTAGACTACAGATCTGAGATCTTTGACCTCAGGGTCAAGGTTGACATTTTAGGTCTATGTCAACCTTGAACCTAACCTAGGTCAAGGTTGACCTCACCCCTGACCTAGGTCAAGTTTGACCTTGACCTTGACCCAAGGTCCAGATTTTGGGATCTTACAGTTTCTGGATGTCGGTCTTTGAAAAAGTTAATTCCCACTTCCAGGTCAGCTATTTCGGGTTTCGAAACATCAAATATTAAATTATATTTAATATAGGTCCTCTCCTAGGGGTAAAGGATTTAATTGGAATTTAAATCTCCTATGTCAGCCTCCTTAGAAGATTGTGCCCTAATTTCATATAAAAGGAAGTTTTCTATTCTCATTTTCTCTAACCACCAAGCGCTAACCGTGTGAACTATCATCACGTGAAATTCAAGCAAGCTAAGGAGCAATATTTGAAGCAAGCATTAATCCTCGAGAATTCAAGCATACATTTTCATCAAAGAGATCCATTGGAGGCCATTGAAGGATTCAAGCTACATAGTGCCCTTTGGTGATCTCTTCATCCACCTTCTTCCAAGCCTCTTCCTATTCTAAGAACCCATTCAAGATTTAGTGTTGGAGATCTACAAGCAATTGATTGAAGACATCCTACATTCTACTTTCTACATTTTTGTGCATACATACTTGTGGATCCACGGATTCGAATCCGCCATAAGTACTTTTACAAGCAAGGTGAATTAGTGTATTTACTTTGTTTACATTTATGCAATTTCAATTATACTTTGAGGTTAATTCCAAAATTGGGGTATGACCAAGGCAAACCCTTCCCCCCCNNNNTACAACAAAAAAAAAAAAAACTCTTTTTCCTGTAGATACAGGTTCAAGACTGTGAATTTGAGGGCAAATCTGGATACCCATTTTGGCCAACTTTCAAGATCTGTGAACAAATTTTCTATCGGACCTGTGCAGGTCAGGGTTGAGATTATTGGGTTAAGGTCGACATTTTTATCAAGACAGTGTCAGATCAGAAATTTTTTTTTGGGTTTTGTCCGTCTCTGTGTTTCTATTCCGGATCAGGCTTTGGATTTTCCAAAAACAGGCTACAGATCTCAGAAAATAGCATTCTTCATATCTGCAATACTTTAAGGTTGGTACATTTCCCTCTTCCATTTCAATTAAAGTTCTTTCTATTCCTAAATCTATCACACACATTCCTTTCTACAAGGGGTATTTAAGATCCTTTTTTACTCTTATTTACAAATGAATGATTCTTTTATGCATTGATCCTTTCTTGAGGATTAATCAATTTGGATCTCTCATTTGCATATTTAAGAACAAAAGAGGGAACATCTTATCTCCCCTACATTACAATACAATTACAAATAAATGTAAAGTTAGGTAAATCAACACAACAAACAATTAATCCTTACAAAATCAAAACCAAATTCAAATTTTTCTTCCTTTACACCGACTTTCTTGCTTGCATTTGTACACTCAAAATATCTATGTCCTTCACCACAATTGTAACAAGCCCCTTGGAACCCTCTTCTACTATAACCACCTCGGGAGTATTTTCCTCTTCCATGAAATGAATTTCCACCTTTCCAGTCAGTCTTGTCTTTGTCTTGATGTGTCTTGATTTGTCTTATCCTAATTATCTATTGTTTTCACCATAAGACCTACCTTTTCCTCTAGGTAATTTACCTCCTCTTCCTCTTTGCCTTTGCTCATATATTTTTTTCAATTTCTCTTCAGTTTTTAGGGAAAATTGATATGTCTTTTCAATTCTCTCTATCTTTACCAAGTTGATCTAATCTTGTATAGAACTTCTTAATCCATTCAGATATCTTGCTATTCGTTCCACCTCATCTTCAAAATGTCCATATCTAAGGTCTAACCTATAAAATTCCTCGGTGTAATCTTTTACCAAGTTATCTTTTTTCTTCAAACTTTGCATTCTCCTAACTAGGTTAATCTGGTAATCACAAAATAGAAACTTGCCTTTCAACTTGTTTATCATCTTGTCTCATACTTTGATCTTGTCTCTACCCTTCTTTAGATCCAATTGTATATGCTCCCACCACAAGGATGCACGACCTTTCAAATTTGTTCTTGAAATCTTCACCTTATTATCCTCTGATACATTCTCATACTCAAAGTATTTTTACATCTCATTTATCTAGTCTATCAACTCATAAGAATCCAACTTTCCACTATACTCAGGAGGATTAAACTGAGGTGTGGACTTCAAAATTTTCAATGCTCGCAGGAATCTCTCTTCTTCCTAATCCATCACAGGTGCAGGCGCGACTTCTCCTTGCACTTCTTCAACTTAATCATCACTGACATCTTCAAGATGTCTTCCTCTACGCTAGGTTGTCTCAACAATTTCCAATCTTGCAGCAATCTATCTAAGCATATTAGCTTGACTAGGATTTGCATTTCCTCTCGTACAAACCATCTTGAAACCCTCTGTAATTGTAGGTCAGATCGCAATCTTCTACCCTATAATAAATATCACTAGGGTTCACAAGAATGAACCTCAGATCTAACCTTTTCTCTCATACCACCTGACGCAAGGATGGTAGGAAAACCAAGGCCCAAGGCACTTCCAACTATCCAAACCAACATGCAGAACAAATTGGAATAAAAAACACAGAAAGTGAGAGAAAGAAAGCAGAATATTTTATTATTTCATCAAACATCATACATGTAGGGTTGTAAGGCCTTCTTGGTTATGACCATATACATTTAGATCTTTACAAAATAATCTTCATACATGCGAGGTCACAGACCTGCAATCCAAAGCTTCTATCTCCTTTCTAACTAAGAACTGCCACCCCAAATTTAAGAACGAAAATTCAATATATACAAGAGACCACAAAAGAGGTGGGCACCAAAAAATCCTAAAGATCCAACATAGGAAAATATAAAGACCCAGATTTAGGTCCACACACATCCCAATGAGAGACCCCAACATTAATTATGCTACAAAAATTAAATGCATATGTCAAACAGAAGATATAACGTCTGAAAACCAACTCGGTGAGAAAGACTACCGAGAACAAAGACTAATCGGTGAAAACCACTGAGCAGCAAAGAACAACCATCGAGATCCCATTAGTGAAGTTAGCTAAAAAAAGTGATCGAGCCTGAGTGATGAAACAACAAACCTTTAACCGACCAACAAGAATGGTTACCGAGCAGTCTCCAACAAGCTACCAAACCATAACAAACATATTTTTGGTTGATACAGGATTGCCAAGAACCCGAGATGCTCCTGCATCATGATGTATGTGGATTTTTGGACTTATAGATTTTATGTTTCACATCCAAGTTGATTATAAGTGAATTGGGATTCATGGATAGATATGAATGATATGGAGTTATTTTGGATGAGTTCATGTAGATAGATGGTTGGAAGGTTCTCAAGGATGTGTACCTTTATTTCTCTTGATTTATGGTATGATAAGTTGATTGTGAGCTAGGGATGATAGGAATGGTTGATGGAGGGACATAAGGACGTAAGATATATGGAAGGGTTGAAGGCTTTAGTTTTGGTTTATAAGGACCCAAAATTGATGGAGAATGGTGACGGTGTATGTTTGGGTTTAGATGAAGAAATACAAGATCTATGAGGGATACCAACATCTCAGTGAGCCATGTAGCCAAGGCCATGATAATTAGGATTTGATGTTATATAAATGGGTTCCAATATACATTATTCATGTATGTCCAACCCTTTTCCTTAATAGTTCATTTGTTGGAATGTATTTTTAGCAAAGGAATACTTGTTACTTTGAAAGAAAGATGCAAGTCCATTTTGAGGTGGGGGAGGCATGTAAGGAATGATAGGGTCATAAAGTAGACCGTACCAAATGAAACTGGATGAAGAAAGTTTATAAGTAAGGGGATCATTATTGTATTGGATAGGGGTGGTGGGATCTTTAGGAGGATTAGGATCATGAGTGGAATTAGGTGTATTATGAGAAGGATATGAGGGAATACTAAGAGGATCATTGGATGGAGTGAAAATGAGTCTTTGCTCTTAATTTTCAATAGGATCATTGGTAATTATGTAAAGAATATCATGATATTACTTAAGAAGTGGAAAAGGCATGAAACTTGGAAGGATGGTTTTCTCTTGAGATGGAAAGGAATCATCTCAAAAGAAATGAAAAGGTATGAGGGGATCATTATGGGATTCTAGGGATATGAGATCTTGATCTTGATTTTTTGGAATTGTTTCTTTACACTTTGGATTATCCTCTTGACATCGAGCCATTTCAAATGGAAAGATAGGAATTTTCATATTCATTGGGGATTCTTAGAAGGGGTCAAAGTTTGGGCATGATGGGGAATAATTTTTAATAGGACTCTTGGGAGTAGGTATGGTTGAAATTGGACTGCATGGTGGCATAAGATATATGATTTTTGAAGAATGTGAGGGACTTGCATAAAGATTTGGATTAGCTTGGATTTCTATTGAAGATATCCCTTGAAGGTCAATATGAAAGGTGTCATTATTGGGTTCATTTTTTGAGGGAGACAGTGTGTACTGTTGTTGGGAAGCTTTGGGATATGAAGGAATGGTAGGGAAAATGGAGGCCACATGTGGGTCATTCTAGACATGGGTATATGATTTTGATCATGCTTGAGAATAGTATCGTGTTTCTTTTTAAGTGAATCATTAGGATTTTCAATTCAAAATGACACCATTATCAAGGAGGTCTTGGATTTTGTGTTCAATCTCCATGAAATCTAAAGTTTTAAGATTTTGTGTCTATGATACTCACAATATTTGCTCTCCCATGGAAATACCCATGTGGTCACTTTAGCAACATGATAAAATTATACTCAAGAAGTTCTTTCAAAGTTGACTCAATAGATTGCCCCAAAGGTATGAATTTTTTTATCCAAGGGATATTTAGGTATGCATTTATTTTTGGAGGGAGTGATTTGTTTCCTTGAAGAATAAGACATGTGACTTTGTTTGAGGTTTTGTTTTTTTATCTTCAACCATTTTTTGTTCAATTTTGGCAATTTGCTTTTGTATTCCTTTAATCTGTGCATTGTCTATGATTTCATTATTTTCTTGGAGGTGTCTCTCAAAATTTGTTGTTGGTTCCTTTATTTATGGTTTTCTTTTTTGTATGTCATGTATTTATCTTTTGAGATCTTGAATTTTTTAAGCTAAGGTGGTCATTGGTTCTCTTATTTAGGCTCTAGATGTGGCAACTATGATTGGCTTTGACTTTGAATTTTAGACTTTATGATTAATTTTTTTTGAACAATTATAGAAGCCCAAAATAAAGAAATTAAAAAGAAGACAAATACTTAAGGATATTTTTGGATATCATGTCCCAGTTTTGGTTTCAAGTGGGGAAGGTGATATAAACATTCAAACACATAAGGCATATTAACAAGCCTACTCAATTGGGAGTATCAATTCTACATACACAAGAAATGATGGCCATAAGGTTCAACTATAGGCTTCACAAGCTCGACTAGGGGATGTCCTCTATATACACAAGGTGCGTGAGGACCAAGTCCGTGGATGAAAGAAAATAATGCCAAACAACTAGGAAGAAATGGTAACCTAGTTTCCACCTTCACTTCCCAAAGGTATAAAGTTATTTGGATCTTAGCCAACATTGACAATATTCACTTCCAAGAGAGGTGAATTTAAATTTAGGTCCCACTATTTATACTTTGTCAGAACATAGGAGTTGAGGTTGTCCCCTAGAGTGATCAGTTCTCTAGTCATGCCCCCTAAAAAGAAAAATCAGCATCTCTTATTTATGGTCCACTTTAGATCCTTAATAAGAATGCGTGAAAATAAAATATATAAGAAAATCTTAGGGATTAAAAGACAAAGGGGTTCATCTTAAGCCCAAATCCAAATGTGTATGATAAATTTTAAGCCATTTTTCAATGCGAGGAAGACACAACAAAAAATTTAACCAAAAGAAAGAAATGATTTTATAATGAATAAAAAAGACAATGACCACATTTTAGAATGTAAATAAGAGGGTTTGGAAAAAGTGCACCTTGATTTTACGCTATCCAAAAAAAAAAAGCTTCTTTGATCTACTATGATGAGTTCCAAGCTAGCTTCACAAACTTAAATAAAGTGTGTGAAATCATGAGAAATGTGATAATTCAAAGTAGATTGATTTCATGTAATATTAAACTCATAATAGAAGCCTTTCCAAATAGATAAAATGAACTTTTGGTGTATTGAAATATATGTAAATAAAATGCAAGCTCATCAAAAAATTAAATTAAATTTTTATTTATTTTTTTCTTTTGACCTAGTCAACAAGATCTAATTTGTTTGCTATATTTTTTGCCCCAAAAATAGAAATGCAAAGAATATCCCTCTAATGCCCCGCCATACAAAGAACCCAAGAGGTATTAACCTAAACATGAACAGGAACATACAACAAAGCGGAAGCAATTACCATTTACTCACATGAACACACACGAGCACTGAATACAAAACTCAAGGGTTCCATGACGTAGAATTATGTAAGAGAAAAACTCAATGAGATATCCATAACAAATTATTCTCATTAATAAAATAGATTACATAACTACATCAATGATATAAATACAAGATTACAATTGTTATCCTCAGGTATACATCAAACCTACATCCTCTACACATGTCGCAGGGTATGTGGTAATCACTTGATACAATAAGATTACAGTTATCCAAAATCAAGTATCACATGCGATACAATAAGTAAATGTACAATATAGAAATGATAAGATCAAAACCTCCATTAGAGTAAGATAAGTACAATAGAACCAAAATATTTATAGGATTAATTAGATTTTCAACATCATGCAAAATTAATCTAAATATGAGGTGTTTGTATGCAAATTTAACAATAATAAAATAATATTATACCATGCGATTTAACCCAGTTTCCTCTAATGTTCAGACTGAAAGATAATTTTCTTCAATAAATGAGATTTCTAACTAAGTTTTCCAATAAATCTAGCATTCAAAATACTCATTTTCAGGTTTGTCTAGGGTATACTTTTTCCAAATAAAACGTAATTTAAACCTCTATCGTAAATGATTAAAAAAAAACTAAATGCTGATGTAAAATAATAATAAAAAAACTAAACTAATCCACATGAAAATATATTCTCAATCACGAAGACACAACTATTCAAAAACAATAATAAAGCAAGAAGGTTTCTCAAACCCTACCTCAAACAGTGGTGATCTGCATAGGAAGAATATTGAAGCCGAGAACTCCAATCTTCCCCAAGTTAATTTTTGTAACTGAATTCAAACACGATTCCACCTGCAATGATGCCTTTTTCGAATCAAGTCCCAAAACTTCAAATCCACGCAAATTTTACTAGCATAACAAAATAAAATCTAGAGCTTCAAAAATCTTTTATCAAAACCTGTCTAACCTCTCCAATGATAGAAAGTAACCTCATAAAGACTCAAACCCTAATTTTTCAACAAAATTGAGAAAGCACACAACTTTCCTTCTTTTTCTATTTTTGAGAAAAAAACATAATTAAAAAATAATAATTAAATCAAAATAAAGATCTCTTTAATTGTGCAAACTTTTCCATTAAATAAATTCGACAAAAAACACTTTCTCTCACAAATTCTAAATATTGATTTATTTAATTACTAAAATATATTAAATATCCTCTCTTATTGCAATTTCACACTAATTGATTTTCAGAAAAAGGAGGAAAAACAACTTTCCTAAAAACATGATTATTCATATATTTTTATTGTAAGAATATATTAAATATACTCACAAAAATCAAAAGAGCTTTTATCAATTTAAAATTAAATCAAATATTCAATTTAAATTCAATAATTCAAAATTGACTTAAATATTCAATTTAAATTTAATATTCCAAAATTGCATTTTAAACTATTTCAATAATTAAACATAGGTATCGAATTAATCACATTAATTAAATACCCTACATTTAATATTTAAATAATTTCAACAAACATGAACATGAATATAATTAATTTGACAATTAATTAATTTCTAATAAACAAATAATGACACTCACACAGAGGACAAATGAAATGTAACATAACACACAAACTAGGAGGTAACCATGAATTCATATCCCTTGGAAGAATTCGGGTATGGTAGACAAACTAATTTTTGTCCAATCCTAGGACAAAGTAGGTTTAGGTTAGGGTTTTGGGTCTGATTGCTAACTCCCCTCTTTACCATTTGAGATGTATTATGGGCACGCTCACTCTTTCCAATTCAGGGAAGACAATGCCCTGTACCTGCAAACTTGTCATAACAAGCACACACATGTACGTCCAATGCATAACATAGCAAACAATGACAGGGATTGGTCGAACGTGTGGATCTCGCAAATGAAAGTAACTACGTCTCTGTCCTCTGCCACACCAAACATGACATACATACATAAAAATATAACTAACCATACACATGCAAGTATGGGGTAAGTACTCATATACATCTAATATAATGCATAAGTAATAATCATCATGAAACGTCATCTATTTCTAACACATGATATAAAATCCATACATAATCCAACTACTGAAAGTAAATGCTCACAACAACATAGCCCAAAAGAATCTGACATAACAACTGAAACAATAGCCTAAAAGAGTATGACCCTAAAAGTTGAAAGCAACCTATGGGTGGGTATTACATCCTCCCCCCCCAAAACTAGGCTTGCTTTTGGAAGCCTACAACAAGGATAGGGCTATGAATCTCCCAACACAAAGCAATCTCCTGAAATAAAAAAAAGATTTTTATGTCTATGTTTGGTTTCAAGTTTAAAACTATAAGACACCTAATGAACGTACATTACCTAGAGTTCCTAGTGTAGAAACCTGGGCTCTGATTCCATATGTAACGCCCTGCCAAAGAACCCAAGAGGTATTAACCTAAACAAGAAACTATGTTTGCAGATTTTTTTTTTAAAGTTTACAAACAAGAACATACAACAAAGCGAAATTAATTACAATTTACTCACATGAACACACATAAGCACAGATTACAAAACTCAAGGGTTCCATGACGTAGAATTACGTAAGACCAAAACTCAATGAGATATCCATAACAAATGATTCTCACTAATAAAATAGATTACATAACTACATCAATGATATAATTACAAGATTACAATTGATACCCTTAGGTATACATCAAACTTACATCCTCTGCACATGTCACAGGGTATGTGGCAATTACTTAATACAATAATATTACAGTTATCCAAAATCAAGTATCACATGCGATACGATAAGTAAATGTACAATATATAAATGATAAGAATAAAACCTCCATCAGAGTAAGATAAGTACAACATAACCAAGGTACATCCAACACTGGCACACGAATGTGGAATCTCAAAATGGTAAAGAATAACTACCACCTGTCCATGTGGAACTGTAATAGTCCACCCCACTGTGCTGAGGAGATAACAAGTAGATCACACTCGAATATCAAACCAAACTAAAGGATCATCTAAGCAAGGGGATACCGAAAACTCACTAACTCAAAGTGTACAAATCAAGATATGAGGTATGACCCACTAAACTAGAGGCAACTGATACACATAGGAAACCTAGACTGTGTATAGGCAGGTGTCATCATATACGTCCAACCCTTAACTCTCAGCCTGGCAATCTCTCAGGACCTCGACACTTAAGTGACCATATACGGTGTCAATGACTTCTCGTACAGACGAAGTCATTAACTATGCCAGAATTGCACCTCGCAAGGCGGCAAGCATCTTCTCAACACTCCATCTTAGCCTATACAAGCACTCAAGTATGTGGGAGGCAACTTATTTTATTAATTCATTTTAAGTCCCTTAATTTGTTTAATGTTATCATTGGATTAAGGAACTTGTAATAAGGGATCATGGAAGCCGCTTGTGGGCCCCAACACATTATTGCAAGCCACCCCCTACTACACATCTAGATAACATACCCTAGGTTTACTGGTCATGCATACTGATCCATAAGTGGTACAAAACATGAAACCCTAAAATCCAGTTCCTCTCAACATCAAGAACGATAAAATATAAAGCACAACTCAGAGTACACATAAACATCTACTGAACCAGGCTAAGGGTTAGTATAAATGACCAAATCATAACTATAATCAGGACGCGACATAGAAAACACATCCCAAAGCCTTTGGAATTTTCTAGGGAAAATATAAATCCCAACCCATAAACATAATGAAAACAAGTATATGATCAAACATATAACACTCACGCCAAACAAAAAGTTAAAAATGACATCCTGATGCAAACTTGAAACATAAGTAATTCCAAAAATTAACTTAACAATAATATCTAGAATCTATTCTCTAAATTATATCTATAAATAAAATTAAATAAGAATTATGCAACAATCATTGATACTCAGATGAATAATCCCTATTTCCAAATACATTACAATTTTACTAAAGATTTCCCCTTTAAAGTTTACTAATGCTAGTAATTATTTTCATCACTAATGCCCATTTAAACAAAATACACATTAATACTGTAGGTTAAGAATAATGCCACACAATTAAACTAATCATTATAGAATTCATACAAATTAATAACATATATAATTTTGGAAAATAATTAAGTAGATACAATTCTGAAAAATAATTAAATTAATAAGTCTGATTGAAATGATTACAAAATTAATTAATAATTTTCAGAATTAACAAAACATAAAAGACTAACTTAATAGATAAATCTAAAGTATTATATATAGAAAAAAAAAACATATATTAAATGATCGAAATAAAACTAATAAAAAAATAAATAGCTTTATAAAAAAAAACCTTTTCATTTGAAAATCCTTTTTAAAACTTTATATCAAATAAATTAATATAAAAAAAAATTCTTTTTAAAATAAAGCTTAGTATATAAACAAATTAACTAACTAAAACTATTTTTTTTTGGTATTAAGTATAAGGTGATCAAAATTGAAGAAATATATCACAACGAGGGGAGGCACAACCTCACAATGAAAGTATCAAAACATCACTATATCATGGGCGAACAAAATACAAAAAAGCCTCTAAAACAACCCAAACTAATGGAGAATCTCATCATAAGACTCAACCCACATAGTCCATCCATGTGGGCCTTCCATCCAAACAATGTTCTTTTTTTCTTGGATCTGCGCCAGCATGAGAATCTTGTCATCAGAGGCAGCTTTCTTATTCTTTTTAATCTCCTTATTAATTTTCTTCACTATCTTATCAAAAGCAGCAAGATTGTCCATGTTGTTCCTCCATTCATAGCCATCCTTCATCTCGAAGACGAACATAGTAGAGTGGACCATGTGAAGAAATTTTCTCAACTTTTCCCGTTCAATCATCATGTTAACAAGCACCTGCGAGGAAATTTTAAAATGTATGAGTTTATGAAAAGACTCAGTAAGGATCCGGGGAGTGTTCTGACACCTATCTTCATTCCTAATTTTCTAAATCTTCCATAAAATGTTAGAGGAGAGAATATTCCAAAATAAATTAGCATCCTTTTTCAATCCAGGGATAAAGCCAGTGATAATCTCAAATATGTTAACATGTTTAGGATAAGATATATCAAACATAAGACAAATTTCCTTAGCAAGAGCACAATCCAGTAAGATATGTTTGTAAGAATCAGGAATCTTACAAATATTACAAAATTCAATAAAGTTTTTATCTTTCCTCAAAGGAAGTATGTCAAGCATCATAAGCCATTTAAAACACTTAATCTTGGGATCAATCATGCTTTTCCAAAGGATATCAAAGTATTTTTTACAAGATCCAGGATCTAAATCAGAGTACCAAAGATTGTTCACATGTTTAATAATGGATTCATTATGAGAAATAACCTTGTAAATATTTTTAGCTTTAATTTTGGAAAGAACAGTACCATCCGGCCACTTAAGACTAAGAAATCTATGAGAATCAGTATGAAAATTAACAGGGATGTTACATCAACCTCTGACAATCATATTATAGGTCTTCTTATGAGAGTGAGGGATGTTATAATATGATCTGAGATCGTCCTAGGAGATAAATCTGTTATGCTAAAAAAGGTCCATGAATTGAGAAATGCCCAAACTAGTCCAAGACCTGGCAGAGCATCCTTGGGACAGGGCAAGGGGTTTTCCATTTAGGCAAAGGTTCCACCAAATCGACCTTTCACCAAGTAGAAGGTTGTTATCATGGAAAGCCTGGTTAGGAAAAAACACCCTAACATGTTCCCAGGCCTTCCAAATGAATTTAAAAACATCAGAACATTGAACAAGAACTAGGAATTTTCCCCCAATAATGTCACACAAAGGAAGGTTCTTCCAAGACTTCGCAATCTTAGGGAAGCCATGCTCAATGTTATTCTTGACCAGGACTTTCCACGGTTCAACACTTTTTAAAGAGTGAAAGATCCATTTGGAAGCAAGGGCAATCCCTTGAATTTTTATGTCTTTAAGCCTCAACCCCCCAAGGATCTTGTCAGTCTGGCACCAATCCCATTTAACAACATGGAGCTTAGAATTTCCTTTACCATCTGACCAAATAAAATTTATGATGGCCTTTTGGATCTCAAGGATCTGATAGTTTCTAAACATCTTGTTGGAATTAATGGGAAGTAGTACTGAGAGGGGAGGGGTGAATCAGTACCTCCAAAACTTTTAACACCTTTCTCAATTCATTATTAATAATCATACATTACTGCATTACCAACCATGACTGTTGTTCTTTCTTATGTATGTTTTGTTCATTCATAATCTTTAATGGTTTTCAATATTCATAGAAACATTCATGAAAATGACAAACACATAACACAAGATATGATATCACAGAAAACTCCTGTTAGGAAGTAAAAACTGCGGTGGGGATGACACCCACAAAACTTCACTATCTACAGAATGGAAGGGAGCCGGTTAAGGCTTACAATTTGATCACTTCTGATGATCTACCCTATTAAGAGTATTAAGTTGGAGACCTGTTAAGAGCTTTAGCAACACTGATTTAAGTGTACACTCAGTTATGAGATTTTACAATACGACGGTTAAGCCCACCTTTCTTGAAAGGATTTCGTTAGTGTACTACACTTGTTAGAATGAGTAAAAATGTTGACCTGACTGTATGCAATCTACAATTGTTGATTACAGATCCATTAAATCTCTTACAATTATAATATCACCTTAAATGACTGATGAATACCTTTTCTCTTCTCATCGGTAGCCTGTGTTCTTGTTCTTCAAAACTGATTTGATTTTGTTTCTGTCCTTCTGCATGAATTCTCTATTTGGTCTTTAGATGCTCTTTGTGGCTACTATCTTCATTGAACAACTCTATTTACAATAGATTGAGCACCTATTTATACAAGTATTTGACCTATCTTGGAATCACACTTTTCAATGTTAACTCTTAGATCCAAGGTTTACAACTTGACCTTGATCTTTAGTTTGCATGTTTTAAAACAGTAAAACTAATTAAAATAATAATAAATACATTGCTTCCTCCGCACATAATGGATTTAAAATCGAATCAAGAAGCTATAAATACAACTTCAGTGATTTATCTAACGTGGAAAGTCAAATCCACTTTTTGCAGGATGCAACTGACTGTCAGTTCTTGGTCGTCGGTTTGAACTTGAAGTATGTCGGCGTTCCTTTGTTGAACTATTTATCAAGTTCCCTTTGTCTATCGGGTTCCTCTCTTTGCTTGTTCCGTTAGGTTGCACTGTTGTTACTCGTCGGGTTTCCTTTACCTTTTTGTCATCGGATAACACTTAACAGTGTTTGTCGGGTAACCTTATCATCGGGTAGTGCAGTGCCTTGTCTATCGGTGTTGTGTAAACTGATGGTGTAGATCATGTTTTTATCCAAGCATACTAATGGAAAAATATAATGCCTTCAATCTCCCCCTTTGACATTAGTATCAAAAACTGATATGTGCATAATACTAAAGTGTTTTAGTATGTATACACCATGTTTATGTCTTTGTCATCATATGTCTCCCCCTAACTATGTGCATCGGTATAGTATATGTATGTACATGTATACTATTCATTCTCTGTATGTACATCATTTCCCCTTTCTTTTAGTACACATATGATTTCCTCCTTTTAATTGAGGTGAGTGAACATATCAAATTCCCCCTTTCTTTGATACTGATAACAAAAATGTACAACTTATAATATGCCAAAATTGTGACAAAAATGTGCAACTTACAACGTGTCAAATATGTTAGAATGGGTTGTTTTGATATCTTCAAGAATTTTCTCCCATTGTTCTTTCAGCTGTTCTAGTGCCATGTGTTGTAGCTCTAGCCTTGCGTGCATATCATAAATGTTGTCTAGGACAAACATTTTTGGGGTGGCAATTAGTGTATTTGCCTCTGTCACATGTTGTTGCAAGAGTGTAAGTGTTGGTAATAGCTTATCTTGGAGTTCATTTACCTCATCTTTGTACTTCATCTCTGCAAATTGTATGTCTTGTCTATGTTTCTAAGCTTGTTTGATTTGCTCATTGTGCAATTTAATTGCTTCTTCATTATTGGTGATACTGTGTGCACTTGACTTAAGATCAACATCAATTTTTTCTATCTGGTCTGTATACTCCTGAGTGATTTGAACTAGAGTGCAAAATTTATGTATTAAGGTAATAGCTTCTGATATGATTGGTTCAATTGTACTTACCAATTCAGATAGCTTGACCTTTTTCAGTGTCACTTCTTGGCTAATCTTTTCGGCTAACTTGAAATCATACTTTTGTTCAAGTCTCTCTTCCATCAATTTCTTAGCATCAATATTCTAAGATGTTATTGCATCTATGAGTATGATCAGTTGATCAAGCATTGGATCTTTTTGATCAATATCTATATCAGGTATGATTTGTTGAAGTATTTCTCTTGCTACTTCTAGTACCTTGGCCTCTTTTGCTGCTCTCTTCAGTTTGTCTTGAATAGCCTTTCTTTCACAGAGCCTTGCATACTTTGTTAATGCAGTTGGATACAATGTCCTTGGATCACAAACTGGAATCTCAATTATTTCATCTAGAGTTATTGGATTCTTATTCTTTCCTTTCTTCTTCTTTGATATTTGTGGGGAAGCAGACGTATGAACTACCATAGCTAGTTCATTTGTTCTCTCTGAATTACTTGGTGAAGGCTTTGTAGAAGATGCTTCTTGTGTCTTCTGCTTAGGTGGCACCTATCGGTTATGTGAAGATGTCTCTTCATTAAATTTGGGTGTTTCTGCAGAATGTGCTTCTGATTTCTTCTCCAGCTCATCCTTCTTTTCTTCTTCACCTTTCTCTGTTTGTTTGTCCGCTTTTTCCTTTTGAGTTTCCTCCTTATTTTGATCAGTAGAAGTATCTTTCTGATCATTGGTTGTAGCTTGCTCTTTAGTTGTATCAATGGTTTATTTAGCTTCCCCATCACCCTTGTCCTTGGGTGTGCTTGTTTCCTTTTCAGTAGATCCATCATTTCCCTCTAGTATGTTTATTTCCTTCATTAAGATAGGCATGTTACTTTGATTTGTAGCTTGGGATTTGTCAATAGTGGTGTCCTGCTCATCGGTTTGAGCCTTGTCAGCAGTGACATCCTCATCTTTTTGTGTTTCTTCTGCAGGGTCTGGTACTTTTGAGTCCATGGTTGAAGTGTCATGTACTGTCTCATCAGTAACATCAATTACTGTCTTCAATCTTTGTTGTTGTTCTTGATCCTTAAGTGTGATAAATATGACATCATCTTTCTTCTGCGGATCTTTGTCAGAGTCATAGTTAGTGATATCTTGGATAATATCATCCTTGACTGTGTCTACGTTAATAGGCTCATTATCAATTTCAGTATTGTCCAGAGCAATGTGATGAGGACTTGCATTATTTGTCTCCTCCTCTCTATGAGGTGTGTTGGTGAGAAGTAATTATTTCTCACCACTTGTGGACTCTGGTAGTAGATCCAGGAGTTACCTCCATTTATGTTCAGTCATAGCATCCATATTAATGAACTTTTTTTCTAGCACTTTGTAAGTTCTTATCTTGGCGAAAAATTTTCCTAAGTGCTTTTTAAGTATTTCTTTGATCTCTTCAACTTTAGATTCGGGAGGCATCAGTCTCAAAAGTACCCTTTCCCTTGCTTCTCTCTCTGTTTGCAGGACATATGACCATTGTTGGTATATCCTTTTACCTATCTCGTTATGTATTTGATTGACAAATTTTGCAGGTGCATATTTGTTCTTGATCATTGACTTTATGACTGCCTCTTGTATCTTATTCTCATCCTCTGGGTTTACTGTATCCAATTATCTAATTTTCTTATCAGTCATTGTACCATGTGTAGCAATGGATTTGGCAGCTTCATCAATTGTTTGATTTCTGAAGTTCTTCTTTTATACATCAGGCTCATCATCTTTAGTGTCGTCTATGTCAGCCTTTGTCCTAACCAACCTTTTCCTCTTCTTTGGAGGTGTTGTTTTGACAGTTTGTTGCCTTGTTCTCTTAGCTGACTGCTTCCTTATGTAGGTCCTTACTTGACCTTTCTTAAGGGGCATTGTATCAGTTGCAGCAGTTTGACTCCTTGTCCTCTGCTTCTTTGTAGGAGGTGGAGGTGTAGCAGATTCAGTCTTTTCAGAATCTGATTTCTTTTATTCTTGTTCCTCATCGATGGTGCCCTATTCATCGGTTGACTCTGGTTGATCTTGTTCCTCATCTGTTACCGATAGAATCTTCTTGAGATTCTTAACCATTTTGTCCTTTTTGTTTATATTCATTTTGATTTCTAGGCCTTGTTTTATCTTTGATTTGGTCTCTTCATATGTTCCAAACCTTGGTTGTTTGTTATCAATGGGATCATTAATTAATGCCTCAATTGCACTTGTAGCTTGATCAATGTTGATCTCATAATCAATTGGAGCTAACCAGACTATTCTTGGTACAACCGGTTTGATATGGGTGAAGTCTGTGTCCAACATGAAACATATCTCATCTTTATGTTTTTCAACTAGCTGTTCAGGAATCCTAGTTCTTTCCATCATCTTTTCCTTGAACACAAGGAAGTATGCAGACATAACAGATTCAAAATTGTCCCCTAGTGATTTAATCATTTCACTAATCTGTTGTGTTACCGGTTTGGTAGTGTCCCATACTACTTTTCCTACTGACGGAAAGTATTCTTGAAAATAGAAAAAGATACACATGATAAGTGATCCAAACTTACATGTGTTGGTCTTTGTAGACCTGATTGTGTGCATATTTTCATCAAGTTGTTTTAACAGAATCTCACATAGATTATCTGAATTCCTTTGGTTACTGTCTTGTAAGCTATGCTTACTGATGTAGCAAAAATATTGTTCAATTTGCTAGCGTGAAATTTTTTATACCCAACTACACATGCACCAAAATTGAGTTCTTCATTGGTGATTGTGTTTACTTTGAGACCTCTGATGTCTCCTTTTGCATTGGTGATTTTTTCAACTTCTTTCATTGATAGATGCTTGTGTGCCCTATGCTTGTCAGTTTTCGGATAACCAGTGACAGCGTGAAGAACATCCTTGGTTATTTTCTTGGGTTGGTCTAGCCATAGCTTCTTATCATGCATTATGCTCAAGACTAACTTTATCCATTCTATTTTAAATTCCCTCGGGAAATATAGGGCATTAGTTAACAGTTTGACCTCCAAGTGTTTATGCTCTTCCTTTAGTTTTCCTTCGGCATCACACAACTTCTTATAAGCTTCATCCATTTCAAGATCACCTATCTCTGCGATCTTGCAGTGAATATAAGACCTAACATCTTCTATGAGTAAAACCCTAGGTGGAATTTTTGAAAATGCACCAATTTGATCGGGGTTCGATGCAATTTCTGGGCAGATTTTATACTTCAGCTCTACACATGTACTATTCTTGATCAGCTTCACAACATTCCTCTTATCATTCTTGATCTTAGCGGTTCTTGAAGTGGTTGCCATTGGATTTCAAGTTTTTAGGGTATTCTAGAAAGTAGGGCTTTCTTGATAAAACAATGACAAAGATCTTTCGGTGCCTTTGGTACTTACTTCAATTCGCAATAGTGATGAAAGATCTGTTTGCTGTGTGCTAAATTGATGTGTGGACACTTCTTCTTTCTTCTCTTTAATCGCTTTATTTTCGCTCTGCTTTCTCTTCAAATCACGGGTGAAAAATGAAGTTGTCCCCTCAACTATTTATAGACTTTTTGACCTAAGTCTTTGTAATAAATGTTCAATGACTCGTCGGGACATGAAGACAGGTTTTGTCGGGCAGACTTTTCAAATCATCATCGATGATGACATGATGCTTTAGGCAGTTGTTAACCATTTTTCTTTTACTGACGGATATCGGTATTCTGTCATGACAACTTTTGAACTTTGCTTTCTTACCGACGGGCGTCGGGTTACATTGGCAATTTAGCCATTTTATGAGTTGACCAACAATTTTCGGTAAGTGTAAACAACTCATCATTATGTTCACTTATGATTTTCGGTAAGTGTTTATCGATGGTGTTGCATTCTTAGATTTGTAACATGTAATATAATATGCATCTTTTGTTCATGCAAATTTTGGCTATCTATCAATTGTATAATGGAACTGATGTAAAATATGAATTGGTGTAATGTAGTTCCATACTTACTTGTTCAGCTTAAGTGGGGTTGGTGATGTCACCAGATCCATTGGATTGGGTTTCACCATTTGCATTGCTTGGTCTAGCTTCATCATTGCTTGAAGCTTTTCTCCACATTTTATCTCTTGCCCTCCGGATATCTTCAATGGTGTTTCCATTGGGATATGTGCTTGACTCTGTCAATCGGTCTTTGCAATATTTCTTGAGATGACCAACTTTGTGATAGTGTAAGCATGCCATTCTGGGGTTTGACTAACCTCTAGACCTTTTGGTCGATGCTCTCATGCAGTTTGCAACAATGTGACCATATCTACCACATGCTATACAATTTGTCCAAGTGTTGTAATCCCATACATATTGATTACCTATTCTCTTTGGTTGATAAGGAACTTCTTTACCTTTTGGCTTCCATGCTTTCCTTTTCCTTTTCTAGCATTCTTCAGATGTGTGCCCATTCATCTTGCATGTAGGACAATATTTGTCTATGTAGGTTTTCTTCTTTGGCTTTTCTATCTTAGTCTTACATTCATAAGCTTTATGTCCTTTCTTGTTACATTTATAACAGAATCCTATGAATGAAGATGTAGATGTAGATTTAGGAATACCTTTCATTTTACCTCTGCATACATTTGATGTGTTCCCTTGCTTTCCATAGTGCTTGCATGTCAACTTTCATGGTCTTGGATTTTCATAGACATTCTTTGGGTTTGATGATTCTCCATTTTCGGTAAAGCCTATACCGTTGTTGTTGTTGATTCTGCGTTGTCCTTCAAGAAAGTCATCCATTCTTTTATTGCTTTCTTCAGCCTTTCTGATAATCTTGTTATGATGTTTTTGAATTCTAACCTCATGTTTTAGTTTCTCATTCTCTTCTCTAAGTTCACCGATAATCTGTATTCTTTCAATGAGTTCCACATTTATTCTGTTTGCTTTTTGACTCATAAGAATAATCTGATTTGTGAGATCATGGTAATGCTCAGCATGTCTTTGAATTTCCAATTCCTTTTCTTGTAGTTTCTCTGTGATCTTCCTTTTGTCATCAATAGCAAGTGTTCTTTCTGTTTCAGCTTGTCTAGCAGAACTCATTACATCAATCATTCTTACCATCTGGCTCTCTTAACCGATTTGTAACATCTTTATTTGTTCTGTCAGATGTTGATTGATCTCCTTTAGATTTATGATGTTCTCTTCTAATGTGTCTGATGTATTACTTGCATTTGATCCTGAAGATTCAAAGAAATCTAGAATCTCTTTTTCTTGATAGTCTTTTTCATTGTTCCGGGTAGCCATACCTTTCCTCTCATCCAACAACTCTCTCATCTTGATTCTAGCTTCTTTATACTATTCATAGAACATCTGTATCTCAATATTTTTGTTCTCAATATCTTTATCAAGTTTGTACTTCTCCATTGTATGATCTTTGCTCTTAAGCCTTTAATCTTTTCAAGAAGAGACCTCGCTCTGATACCAATTGTTGGAATTAATGGGAAGTAGTATTGAGAGAGGAGGGGTGAATCAGTACCTCTAAAACTTTTAACACCTTTCTCAATTCATTGTTAGTAATCATACATTACTGCATTACCAACCATGACTATTGTTCTTTCTTATGTATGTATTGTTCATTCATAATCTTTAATGATTTGCAATATTCATAGAAACATTCATGAAAATGATAAACGCATAACACAAGATATGATATCGTAGAAAACTTCTGTTAAGAAGTAAAAACTAAGGTGGGGATGGCACCCGCAAAACTTCACTATCTGCAGGATGGAAGGGAGTCGGTTAAGGATTACAATTTGATCACTTCTGATGATCTACCATGTTAAGAGTATTAAGGTGGAGACATGTTAAGATCTACTATGTTAAGAGCTTTAGCAACACTAATTTAAGTGTGCACTCAGTTATGAGATTTTACAATAGGACGGTTAAGCCCACCTTTCTTGAAAGGATTTCATTAGTGTACTACACTTGTTAGAATGAGTAAAAATGTTGACCTCACTGTATGCAATCTACAATTTCTGATTACATATCCATTAAAGCTCTTACAATTATAATATCACCTTAAAAGATTGATGAATGCCTTTTCTCTGCTCGTCGGTAGACTGTGTTCTTGTTCTTCAAAACTGATTTGATTCTGTTTCTGTCCTTCTACATGAATTCTCTATCTGGTCTTTAGATGCTCTCCATGGCTACTATCTTCATTGAACAACTCTATTTACAATAGAATGAGCGCCTATTTATACAAGTATTTGACATATCTTGGAATCATGCTTTTCAATGTTAACTCTTAGATCCAAGGTTTACAACTTGACCTTGATCTTTAGTTTGCATGTTTTATAACAGTAAAATTAATTAAAACAATAATAAATACATTGCTTCCTCCACACATAATGGATTTAAAATCGAATCAAGAAGCTATAAATACAACTTCAGTGATTTATCTGACGTGGAAAGTCAGATCCACTTTTTCTGGTATGCAACTGACTATTGGTTCTTGGTCGTCAGTTTGAACTTGAAGTCTGTCGGCGTTCCTTTGTTGAACTATTCATCGAGTTCCCTTTGTCTGTCGGGTTCCTCTCTTTGCTTGTTCTTTTGGGTTGCACTGTTGTTACTCATTGGGTTTCCTTTACCTTTTTGTCATGGGATAACATTTAACAGTGCTTATCGGGTAACCTTGTCGTCGGGTAGTCCAGTGCCCTGTCTATCGGTGTTGTGTAAATCGATGGTGCAGATCATGTTTTTCTCTAAGTATATTAATGGAAAAATATAATGCCTTCACATCAAGGCAGAGGAGTAATAAACATTGTAGGAAGAGAGAATTTTTTTACAAACTTGAATTCGGCCAGCCAAGGAAAGAGATCTATTATGCCATTTAGAAAGTTTTTTGCTATTTTTTTCTTTAATCCAAAGCCACATATCTTTTAGAGATGGTTCAATAGAAAAAGAGATTCCAAGATATCATACAACTCTGTGAGGTCCATTCCATTGATAATCATACTGGAAAATCTAGTCAGGACAACGATCTTACTAGCCAAGGATAATAGACTTGGACTGGGAGAGGCGAGCACCATAAATAGTACAAAAAAATTAAGCTTGTTGTTTAAAGCTTCAAATTTTTCTTCAACAAGCTCAAAGAATAGAGCAGTGTCATTAGCAAACTAACAATTAATCAAGTCAGAATCATCTGGTAAAGAGACACCTTTAACACAGGGAGAGATAGTGTTGTCTCTAAGAATATATGAAAGAGCATCAAAGGCAATCACAAAGAGAGCAGGTGCCAGGGGACAGCCTTGCCGAATATATCTACTCAGGGTAAAAGGGTCAGAAAGGGATCCATCCACATCAACTTGGGCAGTAGCGTCATGAATAAGCATTTTAACAATATTGCAAAAGTATCTAGGAAAGCCAAAAGCCTCAAGCATCATGACAACAAAACCCCATTCAATTCTGTCACAAGCCTTCTCAAAGTCCAGAAGAAACATAGCCATATTTTGTTGAGAACATTTAGCCCAATTCATCATTTCCCAACTAGTAATACGATTTTCTAGAATGTATCTACCTTTGATGAAGCCAGTTTGAGTGGAAGAGACAATCTTGGGCATAATCTTCTCCAATCTAAGGGCCATGATTTTAGCAATAATTTTATAGGAGACATTAAGGAGGGTAATAGGTCTCCAGTTTTTAATGAGAGCCTTATCACCATCTTTGGGGATCAACTTAATGATACCTCTGTTAATAGATCCTCTCAGAGAGCCACATTCAAGGGCCTCAAAGTAGATGTCATGGAGATCGTTAGAGATCCAACTAATGTTGGCTTTGTAGAATTCAACAGAGAGACCAGGGGCCTTATCATCTTTTAAAGTATTGATAGCTTTTTGAATTTCATCAACAATAATGTTTTGACTCAACACAGTAGAGTCCTCGTTGGTAATTCTAGTGTGGATAAGAGATTTACATTTATTTCTCAGGGACCTGGCTTCATCATTATCTTCAGAGGTAAAGAGGTCTTGGTAAAACTGGGAGAAAGCCTTTTTAATGTTATCAGTGTCAACAATTTCATTATCATTAATAAGAAGTCTATCGATAGATTCATTGGATTGTTTTTATTTAATGAGATTAAAGAAGAGACTAAAACTAAATTCAAATAAAATTCCCTTTTTATATAAAAATATAAAAATAACAATAGATAATAAAATAAATAAATTACATTTTAAAAATAAACTATTTTAAAATTGTTAAAAAAACTTAAAAAAAAACATAAAAAAACAAATTAATTTATATATATTTTAAAACAATAGCTTGAATTTGTATTATTTTTTTAGTACCAGAATGTATTAAAAGTACACACAATATCTAAACACTAACACACACACACACACACACACAAAACAAAAGATTTATAGGATTAATTAGATTTTCAACTATCATGCAAAATTAATCTAAATATGAGGTTTTTGTATGCAATTTTAACAATAATAAAACAAGAGACACAAAGCTCAAAGTTCCTGCCAATAGAGAAAGAAAAGTAGGGAGATATGGAGAGAGAGTTAAAAGGGATAGAAAGATATGTAATAGATAAATATATAGAGGGGGAGAGACAAGAGAGAATAAGAGCGGATGAAA
>MU224622.1:350402-369431 GCA_018584345.1 Thuja plicata
TATATATATATATATATATGTATATATATATATATATGTATATATATACATATAATATATGTATATATACATATATATGTACACACACACACACATATGTATGTTTATTAATACAAGTGTGAAATTAAGCTTCATGATATTCACCCCTTATGAGTGTAATTTAGTTGAGGTTACCAGGTAGGAGAAGATGCCGAGGTAGGGGGACGAGCTAAGACCTGAAGAAGGGAGAGCCTTTTCCAGGGTTTTTAACTGGTCTTTTCCAAAAATTTTAATGGGTAATCCTCAACAAATATTAAAAAGGGACCAAATTCTGTGAACACTAGGGGTACTATCCATCATGAGACCCTAAGTATTAAATACCCTACATTTAATATTTAAATAATCTCAACAAACATAAACTTGAATATAATTAATTTGACAATTAATTAAATCCTAATAAACAAATAATGACACTCACACAGAGGACAACCGAAATGCAACTTAACACACCAAGTAGGAGGTAACCATGAATTCATATCCCTTGGATGAATTCGGGTAGGGTAGGCAAACTGATTCTTGTCCAATGCTAGGACAAAGTAGGTTTAGGTTAGGGTTTTGGGTCTGATTGCTAAGTCCCCTCTTTACCATTTGAGATGTATTATGGACACGCTCACTCCTGCCAATTCAGGGAAGATGATGCCCTGTACCTGCAAACCTGTCATAACAAGCACACATATGTACGTCCAATGCATAACATAGAAAACAATGACAATGATCGATCGAACGTGTGGGTCTCGCAAATGCAAGTAACTACATCTCTGTCCTCTACCACACAAAACACACCATACATACATAAACATGTAACTAACCATACACATGCAAGTATGGGGTAAGTACTCATATACATCTAATATAATGCATAAGCAATAATCATCATGAAACGTCATCTATTTCTAACACATGATATAAAATCCATACATAATCCAATTACTGAACGTAAATGTTCACAACAACATAGCCCAAAAGAATCCGACATAACAACTGAAACAATAGCCTAAAAGAGTACCACCCTAAAAACTGAAAGCAACCTAAGGGTGGGTATTACAATCCCCTTACTAGAAATTAGGGTGTTTTCCAAAACTGTAATAATTTTAGAAAAATTCCTTAATTTGTGTCCTAAGGCACTAATTTCTCAAAATATACCAGTTTTCAAAGATCTACTTTTTTGGTAATTATTTTTCATCAAAAATAAAAAGTTAGAGAATAGACCCCCTGTAGAATTTCTATAGATTTTTAAAAAATGCAAATATTTTTGACAAATTTGTTGATTTGCGACCAGAATTAAATTATCATGAAAATTCATAAAAAATTAGAACTCATAGAAAGTTGATGGGAAAAATCTGATTTTTGGATGGAGATGTCTTTATATCATCCCAAACCTGCAATAAAATCTTATGGAAAATTTCCAAGATTTTTGAAAGATATGAAGTTAGATCTTGGAAACTCTTAAGATTTTTTCTTCAACGCTACCTACACAAGGTTAGGCTTGAAAATTTTGAACAAAATAACAATACATGGTCAGAAAAAACTCTATAAATATAGATATATTAGGGACATAGTCCCACTGAGCATGTCAAAATGATGATGATGGAAATTGGAAAACCTATCATGCATACCTACTAAGCCCAACCGTAAGCCCTTGGTAAGAAAATGAATTCAACATCATCCACTATATCTGTTCCTCGAGAATGCATAAACATGTGAAATAAACCAAAACAAGTTACCAATGAACTCAAGGGACACTTGACTCTATTGTCCTCTTATCTTCCATGATCTCGTATTTCAAATGTCAGTTCTCTTAGATTTATTGACACACGCACACGATTCTATGGGAGAATGAAGATTGATTGATTGAGGCAATACTATGCAAGTGATAGTATGGAGGCTATGATAATAATAGTAGCAAGATGATGATGAAGATGATAATGAATATAGCTATCACTATCAAAGATCACAATAGAAAAAGTCTCACAAGATTAGGATAGGCATTAGGATTGCTCATTAAAATTGCCCATAAGAACCAAATTGATAGGAGAGAGTCTTGTTTTATAGATATCTAATGAAAATCAAGGGCTATGATTAAGAGGTGATAAAGGAGTGACTAATAGTAGAAATTAGGTAGGGTTTTGATGGGAGTGAAGGAGATTAAGAGGTAATAAGAAGTGAGTGGCCATGATTTAGTTGTTGTTAAAAAAGGTATTGAATTTTGGTAATGCATCATATGATGCATATGATTTAGACATGTTGGGAGATGCGAGAGGACAAAGGTAAATGAATCAATTAAATAAAAAATATTTAATTAATCAATAGAGGAAAAGGTCAAATAATGAGATAAGTGACATTTGTCACATGCCTAAAAATTTAGAATTGATCCATGTGAGTGGAGGTGATTGGTTGGAATTAAAAAAACAAGGATCATGAATTAATTAAACTAATAAAAGTATTTATTTAATTCATAGTATAAAAGGCAAAGTGGGAAATTAAGTAAATAAATAATAAATATTTATTTGATCATGAGATAAAAAAAATACCAATGAATTAAACAAATAAATTAAATTATATATACTTTTAAAATAGAGGAAAAGCTAATGAATTAATTAAATAAATTAATAATATTTTTTTAATTAATATAAATATTATAGTAAAATAACTAACTAAATAAAATAATTATCTAATTAAGTGAGGACAATTTTAGGTGTCTACAGGCTCATTTCCATTCATTCCATAGGCATTATCATTTAATGATCATTGCATTATTAGTTAGGTTCACTTCATTAACATTTGTTAATTCATGTGTTCATTGTTTCTTAGGTTCATTACATTCTCATTTCACTCGCATGTAGACATGATATAGACATGCCCGATTATCTTGGTTAGATCAATTGTATTCGTTTCACTCATTCCTTTACATTGTATTATCGTCAAGCATTCATTTTACCATGTCATCACTAGTATGTCATTGCATTATTATTTTACATGTGTATTAGGATCACGATAAATCATAAGCATATATCATACATAGCATTATGACAACATTAGTCCACATGGTATTGTATTCATCACATAGTATTAAACATCCATTTATAGCATTACATACACATAATCTCTTAGATGCACATAGTCATATCAATCACATCTTGCATCAAATGCATCGGTCACATGTAGTCAAAATCCACACATATATCATAATCACACATCTCATCCTGCATCATAAATGCGTCAAATCATACATATGCATATACATCCATAAATCATCATAATCCATCAATGCATCATATATAGTCCATCAAAATAATGTTTAAAAATCAATGTCCAAAATGAATTATATACGTAAATTACATCATATGCATCCATGAATCATATGCTGGAAAGAGACATTGTTCTTTATGGTTTATATGTTATCATTGATGACAATGATATACATTACACATGTTTGCTACACTTGTTCCGATCGTACTAACGGTTTGATGAAAGATTTGGCTAAGTACAACAAAAACTTGAAAGTTTATAGTTTACAGGAAAAGGTTCAGTGTGGCTACACAGATTGGTATTTTGAGGTGCGAACCTGAGGGAAGCATCATCATGATATACTTTACCACACCCTAGATTCACAACACTTTATGTTATCATTTGATTGAGTTATGAGGTTCTATGTTTCAAATTTTGGGATAACATCGAAGAATAGTGATAAGATTCAGTAGATCTTTGTGTGATCCTTTTAGATCATTTTTGGGTATATGTTCTTGAGTTTGGGGATGTTGAGCCGACATGGCATTAGCGTGAGGAGAATTATTTTTGGTCCATGTTAAGTTTTGTATATGGATCTAGCCGTCTTCCTACACATTACATTATTTTGGAATGTTCTTAAGGTCGACCTAGTTGAAGCAGATATATAAGATTGGTATATTTCGTTGTTTTGATGTGTGTTGTGATGCAAAGGGTAAGTGAGTTAAGGTTTGGTTCAGGGTGGGGTAAATTTTAGCATGAAGTGTGTGAATCCAATTTATTGCACTTAATTAGAACTATTTTGACATTTGTAGATGTTGTGATCCAGTTCAATCTTCTTATGGATTGTTGTCCATGCTTTTTAAAGGAAGTGAGCCTTTTCATGGGTTTAGCCCTTATTGTAATTGAGAAGTGAGCTCTATGGTGTAAGGTTGAATGCATGTGTATTTCCCTCTTTATACTTAAACCTTTAACATGGTTATTTATGTTAGAGTAATAAAGTGATTCCACTTATTAATTAAGTCATCTTGATTTAACTATTAAGTCACTTATTATCTCTCTTTTGCTTAAGCTAAACTCTAGACATATAATAATTAATTCTTTTATTAATTATTATTATGCAACCTAGGTATTTACCCTTTAGGGTTTCCCTTTTAGGGTTTCAGTATCCTTTTATAAGGATTCACTCTTTGTAATTTATTAATTAATTGAGGATGTTATTGCATTGAGAGTTTTTTCTCCATTGTTTGCACAAGATGTTTCATCTTCCATCGATCTGTTATTTTTGGCCTCCATAGCTTTTTTTCTCCTCTCTTTCTATGACAGGTTTGCATGCAGGTGATTCTTGGGAGCTATGGGTTGATAGTTTTCATCAACTCCAATATGGTATCAGAGCTCCATTCTTTCATGCCCCTGTTCTCTTCATGAGAGCTTTTTTGGCCTTGTTCTTCAAATCTGTGTTTTTAGTTTCACATTTTTGGTGTTTTTGGGGGTACCTATTTTTGGAGCATTTTGGGCCCAAACGGACCTCACCATCACGCTCAGAAGTCCCAAAAACCTATATTTTCATATAAGATTGTCAGTTTTGGTCTCCGTGACATCTGGAGAATTCTTTTGTCCTTTTGGTGGTACAAGTACTGATGCACATTTTTCGAGGAGAAAAATCATAAAAAATAAAAATAAAATTAAAAAACAACAAATTTTGTTTTTTTATAAAGTTTTTTTTCAAAAAAAAACTTTTTATTAAGTTTTTTAAAAGTTTTTTATAAAACTTTGAAAAGCTTGAAATTTTTGTAAAGGGCGTGCATGTGCAGGTATGCATATGTAGGTGATGATGTCAGCGGTCGCAGGTCTGACAATGAGGTTAAATTTGACGGCCACAAAACCGTCATTCTATTTGCCTTTTTTTTTTTTCCATAATGAGCATCTTGTTGTGTTTTTGCGATATCTTGAGCATACGGTATCAATTTTTGACCTATCATATATCGTCAGAAAGCTCTTTTCAATCTCTATCTAAATATGGAGGTTAGATTTTTTGATTTTTCCATTGTACAACCTTTTTTCCAGTCAAAGTCAGCGATCTTTTTCGCACTCTTGGAGCCATATCTTGCTTTTTTGGACTCCATTTTTCAACTTTCGCATGACGTCGGAAAGATGATTCAGTGCTCTTTCTTTTTCTACGGGTCTCACACCCAGAATTTTTTCCATGTATCTTTTATCCATTATTTTTGCTTTATGGCATTCTGGTGGATATCTTGGCTATTTCAAGTCCTGGGATTGTTTCCTTTCTGGATATTGTATACATCATTTTCTGTAGCTTTTATTATTTGCAAACGCACTGAGATAAAGTACCATCTTGCATGCTTGGGATCTTGCACATTTTGTGCTAGTTTGTACTCGCACTACATTATAAAGTGCCATGGGGGGGGGTGTTTGATGTTTGCTTTGTTTGCCATCTACCTTTGTCAAGTGAGTGTTCCTTCCACGACATTAGCTTCATGATGTTTTTCAAGAGAGTGATAATTCCACGACACCATCATTTATATATATTTATACGTTCTTCATCATGTAATATTTCTTGGCCGTCTGACTCAGTGTACCTGTCATGCCTCTCCCTGCTCAGCATTATGGGGTATCACCTGTTCGTTCTAATGCTTCCTTGGTTCGATGGAGTTATTCTATGTATTCAGTATTTGTTCCTACGTACTAGGCGGATGCAGTAGCTGGGTACCTATGCATTTCGGTTAGATGAATCATTTACCATATGTACACTCTTTCATTCCTATTTTGGAGGCAACCTTTCACCTTCGATTGATCAACTCTCCAAGCTTTGTTTACAGTATTCTATACCTAATCATGTTCTATTACAGTGGAGGTTTTAGCAGTTATTTTTCGAGAGTGTTTGCAGCTTCATGCTTCAGAGGTGTTCTACATGTTCTACTTTGTTCCTATTTTCTGGGACATTCTCTAGTTTGGAGGCTTCTTCAGTCCTTCACTAGGCTTAATCTCTTTTTGGAGAGGGGTTTTTCCCACTGGGTTTTCTCTTTTTCTCCTCTTTACAGAGATTTTTTGTACTTGGATACCTGATCAGGCCTTGTTGTCAGGACCCATTTTCTGCTTCTAGTAGCTGTTTCTAGGTTTTTAGGTTCTCCCTAAGTTTATCTTAAGGGGGGTGTTAGAGTAATAAAGTGATTCCACTTATTAATTAAGTCATCTTGATTTAATTATTAAGTCACTTATTATTTCTCTTTTACTTAACCTAAACTTTAGGCATATAATAATTAATTCTTTTATTAATTATTATTATGCAACCTAGATATTTCCCCTTTAGGGTTTCCCTTTTAGGGTTTCAGTATCCTTTTATAAGGATTCCCTTTTTGTAAATTAATAATTAATTGAGGATGCTATTGCATTGAGAGTTTTTTCTCCATTGTTTGCACAAGATGTTTCCTCTTCCATCGATCTATTATTTTTGGCCTCTATAGCTTTTTTGCTTCTTTCTTTCTGTGACAGGTTTGCATGCAGGTGATTCTTGGGAGCTGTGGGTTGATAGTTTTCATCAGCTCCAATAATTTACTTCTGCAGAGTAAATCTTGTGGGTTCCATCTCCACCATGGTTTTTCCCTTAATCGAGTTTGCACACAAAAATCATTGTGTTATGGTATTGTGAATATTTTCTTTATGCTTATGCACTTTACTTTTCATTACCTATAGTTTATGGTTTAAGGGTCAAATAATTAAGGTTAAAAATTACAGAACACTGATTCACTCCCCCTCTCAGTGTTCCTTAATTCCAACAATTGGCATTAGAGCTTTGTGCCTCAAAGGAAGCTTAACAACTTGAGGGAAGATCCCGATGGATGATTCAATGGATTCTAACAGTGTTCAACATCATCTGTTGGTTGTACTTGATGATCTTGATCAGACCAAAGATGAACTCCTGAAATTGAAGAAGAATCTTAAAGAAGTTGAAAAATTTTACTGAGACATTTTTGAGAATGCTTGTTTGACGAGGCCATTGTTTGCAGCTGTCAAATTGTCAACACCAGTAGTATCTGCTGGTTGGAAGCTGGTCAAGGCCATTTAAATTGAAGGTCCTGCAACAAATGTGATATAACACAAGACACGACAATATAAATATGCTAGTTATCTTGCAAGAGAGTTGTCTCTCTCGAAAATAGAAGAAGATTACTACTTCAATAATAATCTCTCTAACTATTATAAATTTTATCATTGCTATTTAAACAAATTAAATTATTTTTAACAAATTATTATAATGAAATAATGTTTATTAACATATAATCACTTAATAAAAGAGAAATTTCAATTATCATAATAATTGTAAAAACTTTAAAAATATGATATATTCTTTGTGATACTAGATTTATCTCAATTTTTTTATATTTCTAATTACCACAATAAAATGGACAAATGCCCATACTTTTTGTACCATCTTTCATACCATTAATAATACAACCATGAATTTTGTAATTGTGATGAAGTACTAGTAAGATTCAAGGCTAAATACTAAAAGGTTAAAAAGTGCAAGGATATGCATACACAATTTGCAAATGATGTAAAACTTTTTTATTAAGCCCTCCTAATAGGAAAATGTGTGGGGCCCTTCTCAAAATACTCGTGGAGGAGTCAAACTCTACATCGTTAAAAATGTGACAACTATAGAAGATCCTCGAACGTGTCTATTACACACATTCCTAACTTGCCCTCCCAAATTATGTCGCCCACATATGCAATGCGAAGATATATTCCTTCCACTAATTTAAATCTTGTATCTATTAATTGTTAATTAACTTTTCTTCGTATACGAGATCGCATGCGCCAGAAGCCTCATGTGACCTCTCGCGGAAGCCAGCCATATGACCGTGAAATCCACGATTTTCTGATCTCCTCGCCCCTCCAGACAATTGCCTGCAGGAGACTGCCCCACTCTTCACGCTGTTGATCGGCAGAATCTACTTTCATCGGCAAAATCTACTTTCATCGGCAAAATCTACTTTCAAAGTTCATTTAGGCCAAATTAAACCTCATTCGACGCCATTCGACGCCTGCTATTTTGATGTATTTTTATAAGTCAAGATTGTTATTCAGAGATTTGGCTTCGACTGTGACAAGTTTTGAGTCACAGATCGAGTAAATTGAACCCAAACTTCTGCTGGCTGATTGGATGATTTTCTTGTAATGTTTATTGTGGGCTTTAATTGGAGATAAAGAATTGAGGAGGGGATTAGGCATGGAGTCGAGCAGGAGGGCTGTGGAAGCGTACTGGAGGTCGCGTATGATCGACAATGCCACCACAGATGACGATAAAATTACCCCGATTTATAAGATGGATGAGATTTGCGAGACTCTTCGCTCCAGTCCATCTGCGATTGTCAAGGAGATGTCCGATTATGTTCTGAAACGCCTCGATCACAAAAACCCTCGGGTCAAGCAAAAGGTACGGTTTTATTTTTATTTTGCCTTTGTTTTGGAATTTCGGCGAGAATTTGGCGAGAGTATTGGCGAAATATATAGGGTTTGAATGTTTGCTTCGGTTCGAAATTCTTATTAATTTGTCTGGTTTCTGCCTGTTTTTGTTGATACCTTTCCTTCAGAGGTCGGGGTAGGTGGACAGGGGACTTAATTCAGATTTGACGTCTTAGTTCATATCAAAACTTGAAGCTGTGAAATTTTAACGTACCCTAGAAGGATTGTATAGTTTTGAATATTGTAATTATAGAGATGCCGGTTATTTATTGCTGAATTCGATGCGTTGGTTGAATTTCCACTAAGATGACTCGACTCGGAGGGACATGCCGCGTTAGTTCTACCGAACTTTTCTAAGGGGTCAAGCATTGCTTATTGCCTTTTTACCTTGATATAGGTTCAGGAGACAGACATGGTACGCAACATGCTATGCATTTAGATTTAAAAGCAATTAACAAAACTATTAATGTCATCAGACACATGAACTGAGCTGTTTTGGATGGAGTAAATTTTCTGGGGATTTGAACATAAGGCTCTGTTGTTGAAGCTTCAATTATTTACTGTTTCAGCACATGCCTTTTACCTTTGTTTCACACATAATGACAATCTTCCTTATTTTAGGTGTGCCGTTCAACTATGTGGTTTTGGGAGACACTTTATCAGTAGCTGTTCCTTCGTAATTGAATTAGTACTTTTTCTTTAAGCAATTGGAATTTTGAGATTGCAACATTTTTGGGAATCAGTTTTTGGGACCAACTACTTACAGTGTTTAATGACCAAGCCACACATTCGATGATCGATTTCTCATTGACAATCATTCCTTCGACAAACCATCTCTCATTAGCAACGATTCCTTCAATGAGCAATCTCTAAGTGTTTAATATTTCTTAAAATTCTGTTTACTGGAATTGCTGACATCGAGAATTTTGGAGGGTTTCGGTCTCTTTTATTGCTCCATCATAATGATGGAAGGAGTTTCCAACAGCATATTAGGAGAAGCTTCTGTGCTGCAAGATTGACAACTATGTAATAATATCATATGCAGCATGAACACATGAATTTTCTATGCAAGCCGTCCTTACATGATTTTTCTATGCAAGTCTTCCTTTTTTATGGGTAAGTAAAGTTTAATCAATTAAATGAAAGCATCCACAACCAAACCTGCTCGTACTATCAGTTGCCTGCAAAAGATACTAATGCTCACTTCTTGCAACAAGTCAATTGAAATTTGAAATTAAGTGCTTTTACAAAGATCCATTTTTCTTTTGGTGTGGGTTTACATTAATAACTCAAATTATACAAGTTCTCAAAATTTTAGTCAAAATGTGTGAAATTGGTTAATCCTCGCATCTGTTTTGTTAAAATGCAAGAGGATATTGCACTTTCAAACAAGAATAGTTGTTTTGACTTTGAAGCCTTTAACGAGTGGTATTAGTTTGTTCAAAATTTACATGAGATTTTCTACTAGATTTGTTTGGATTTGGCTTCCATCTTTACATTTCTGTTGAGATGAGAAGCATATGCAGTGGGGTTTGAACTTGGGTTGACATCCTTATGTCAAATTCTCCATCTGCAAACAAAACTTTGGTTCTGTGCACATGGTAACTTTTTGTTTTCTTGCTCTTGCAGACCATTGGACCATTATCTGGAAGAGTTTTCTGCATTGATAACAGTGGAATATACATTGAAAACAAATTTATATTTAAAATTAAAGAGTGGATAAAGATATATGATTCATTGCATCACCATTATCTTTTTATCAGGAACTTTAATTGTTGTCTTTTGTATTAAATGTTTCTGTTTGCAGGCTTTGAGGCTTATCAAATACTCAGTAGCGAAGGCTGGAGTAGAATTCCGAAGAGAAATGCAACGACATTCAGGAGTTATACGTCAGATGTTTCATTACAGAGGCGAGCCAGATGCTCTTAGAGGTGATGCATTGAATAAGGCTGTCCGTGATACTGCCCATGAAGTGGTAGCAGCCATATTTGCTGCAGAGGAGAAGCAAACTGCTTCAGAGGATGTCAACAAACGAATTCAAGGGTTTGGTAATACTAATTTTGAAATGCCAATGGATGATAGAAAGTCATTTCTCAGTGAAGTTGTTGAATTGGGAAGTGCATCTATTAGACAGGGCCTGAACATGATTGGTGGACAGTCAAATAATAATTACTTTGATGCAAAAGGAAACCCAGCTGGAAGTTACAAAGGGCCTAGCCTAAGAAAGTCACTTACATCAGAAAGAGATACTTCTTCAAAGCATCAAAGAGAGGGACCATGGACAGAATCTCCCTATTCTTTGGGTTCTTCTGACATCAGAGATGTGTCACCAAATCAGGATTATAGGGTTTCTTCTCCAGATGTAAGCAATGAAAAACTTGGTCCCAGTCAAGCAAGAGGAAGCAGTCGAGAAGAGAGGCTTTTAGATTCTATCACAACTGTTGGGGGTGTGCGTCTCCAGCCCAGCCGTGAAGCTATTCAGAGATTTCTATCAGAGGCCTCAAAATTGGATTGTAACATTTTGGGCCAAGCCATAAGTTCAAAACTTCATTCGAATGTGTGGCAGGTACTATCTCATTGAGTCAATTTTCTGATGTCAAGTTTTTTGAATATCTGCTTTATTTAATCCTCCTGATTATTCATGTTGCTAAATAATATTTATCTTGTTTTGGTTGGTGATTGTGCATTGCATCTAGCATAAGATACAAGAAACGAGTTTAATGACATGCAAGGAAACCATAAATATTGGTCCAGTATTTCTTAAGGCAAAACTTACGACGAAAACTTCGTACTCAACTGCACAAATGGGCAAATAAGTGCTACACAGTAGTTACACAATGATGATTTATCCCAATTGTGTGATCTTAATTGGTCATTTCACTGGGAGCATTACAATCCCGTTCACATCCAGTCTAAGTCACAGAGTTTGCTTTTTTTTTTTTTTCTCTGTAAATTCAACAATCGGCAAACTTCCCACACCAAAAAATACCCCTAAGTTTAAACAGCATGTTAGAGAATTATGAAAAAAAAGCTAAAACCTGCCTTCAAATTTGAACAGAGTGTCAGTGTTTTGTTTTTTTGAAAAAATAAGTTAATTTATATTTCCTAGGGTTACTGGTGTTTGATCATGCTGGATACTGAGGTTCATTACTGTGCTGTCAAATACATTGCATTCTTCTGTTGCATGCTTTATCTTTTTTCTAAGTCACTGTTTTTTTTTTTTTTTTTTGAGTTGAGTATGTTTTAGGTTTATCCACATGAAAACATATACAAATAAAAAATACATACATATTTGCAGCAGTAATTTAAGTTCAAAATACACCACCATACTAATAGTAATAGTCAAATAACATAGCAAAATACACCACCATATTAATACTCAAATATTAATCAAACCTGACTGTCATTATATATATTAATTTCAAAAATAATGATGTCAAGTGTCAACAATCAGCCATCATTGATCAAATATCATATGGGTCATCAAAAATACCATCCTCCTCCATATTAGATGATCTATATTGTGGTAAATTAGAAGAACCACAAGTAGTGCCCTTGGCACTAGCACTCTCATGCTCACTAGGCGGCTCATAGTCATCATCAACTTCAAGTGCCACAAGGTGGGAAATGGAAGCATCCAACTCATTATGCTTTGGATCTCAATAAAAGAGGGTTACAAACTTGAATGCCTTTAACATGTTGGATAATTCTTCCTAGTAATATTGGAAGATCTCAATTTCAGTTGATGGCAGTCAACTATTGCAATTGATTCATCCTCTTTTTTACATTGGTACATTCATGCTCTGAAGGTGGTGGTGATGAAATGAGAATTGATTGATTGAATGAGCTAATTATATAGGAGACGAAGGCTCCTTAAATAAGGGAATACAAAGATGATGTTTTTAAAAGAAACAATCGTTAACTGAGAACTGACTAGATACATTAAGTGACCAAATACATTGACTTAAATGACCATTATGAGGTAAAAAATACAATATTATTCTAATACCCTCCCTTAATGGTCATTTATTAACTAACTACCCTACAAAAGACTTGGCAGAATCTACAAGTCATTTGGCCATGAATGCATAGAAGGCTGCCCCCTACTCATCATAACACTTTGCGACATGGGCCTGCTGTTGAGACCTTCCTTGGTGCTGCAGAACTTATGGATATGATCAAAATTACCATAATCCTTCCAACATGATGTCGAGTAACAAAGCTATCCCTCCCTTTATCCAGAGACACTAAGATCAGCTTAAAAAAGCTTCAAAATTCTAGAAAACAACGATTTTGCCAAAAATTGTCAAAAGCAACAACGCCCATGAACACCAGTAAATTTGCAAATGTTTGCCCTTGAAACCCAAGGTATGATCCAAAACACTCTTTTACAAAATATCACAATTTTTGTGGAAAAAACCGAGCCAAACCCAGAAAAGAAATAGAAAGTCTACATGATTTTTTGGAGAAAAAAATGATAAACCGATCATGATTTGTTTTGGAAAATATAAGAAAAACCAGAAATAGAAGACCATGATTTTTAGGACAAAATCATGCAAAACCCTCCATCCATGATTTTTTGGTGGGAAAAAAAATCAGCAAACCCTCCATCCATGAATTTTTGTGGAAAAGAATTTGAAAACCCTCTCTCCATGAGCAAATGGGGAAACCCTCGAATGTGGCAAACAAAACCTCCGAAAAATGCAGTTTTGAGATAGAAAACCCTCGCGAGCGTAGAAGAACCTTCTAAATCTGTAAAGAAAACCTTCAAAATCTTCAGAGATTTGCAATTTCAAAAACCCTTGTTTTTGAAACCTTCCATTTTTATTAAAAAATTGGAAAAAAAAACTTCTAAAAACTAATTAAAAATTTCCAAGTTTCTATACAATTTTTCTATAAAAATTTGTTGAGAACTTCTGGAATTTAATTCCAGGTATGTGTCTACAAAAAACTAACCTATGGGCTTTGATATCATGAAATGGTAATTGATTGATTGAATGGGCTAGTTACATAGGAGACAAAGGCTCCTTAAATAAGGAAATACAAAGATGATGTTTCTAAAAGAAACAAACGTTAACTAAGCAGTGAGAACTGAAATTGATTTATACTAAACTATCTAATTGACTAGATACATGAAGTGACCAGATACATCTTGAGTTACATTATGGTGCAGCCAAGGACAGGACAAACCTCAAAGAAGTCAGTCCAATCCTTGCAGCAAGAGTCACACAACAGAAGCAACACACATTATGGAGAGATACGCAAGATTTGCCTTCTTATTATCATCCAGGAATCAAGTACAGTGGATCTGCAACATGCAGTCTTACATTCCAGGCATACTTGCCCGTTTTAGAACTTTTTATAGGTTATCTTTTTTATACTATCTATCACAAGCTCATGTTGTAAGATCTAGCTATCAAAGCTATACTTCATCCTCCAAATGGATTAATGACATCAGTTTATAAAGCCTTCGCAAGCATTAGGTCGGCCTGGGAAAGATTATATTCTCCAAGAACAGGAAAACGTATTACATTATAGGCCAGGACCTAAATCATAAGAATCTCTCACAAATCAATAAAACATGACAAGCGAACCCACAAGTAGGTCGGCCATGCACATAAGATCATCGAGATGTGCGCCACGAAGCTTCGCTGATCGGGAAAATCCTTCGCGAGATCAGAAAATAAAAACTGGCTGTGAAACGTGAAGAACAGTGATGTCTCGCCAGAAATCCTAAATATCTCACATGCGAAGAAGCCAATCAAGATGTGAACCTAGGTGAAGGTAAATCATGATGCTAGGAACACTCCATGAGGTGCGCAACAACAACTAATCCAAATTGAAAGAACACTAAAAGAAACTCAGCAACATGCAACTGGAAAACTGAAAACAAAATATTTTTGGTTGATGCAAGATTGCCAAGATCCCAAGATGCTCCTGCATCAGACACCCAGGGTTATTTGAAAAGTGTACCTCTCACTTTGCTGTGGCTAAAGGAAAACCAAGATGGTCAGCCTCAGTCCGAGAAATCCACGAAGAATCCTCAATTTTTCTGTCTCTCCACTTTACAAGATATTCTCTGTACTGCTTGCCTCTGGTACTTCTGCTAATTTTGCTATCCAAAATCTCCTCTATTTCTTCTCTATGTCCTTTGGTAACTCCACTTCATATGCATTTCCTGAATCAAATCTCTTCAAGACTTTACATGGTCCAAACTTCCTCATCTTTAGCTTGTTATATGTTCCAATTGGAAATCTACCCTTCTTCAAATAAACCATTACCTTATCTCCTACTGCAAATTCCTTATCTCCTACCGCAAATTCCTTATCTCCTTTTCATATCAACTCTCTCCTTATACTTCTGGTTCATATCTTCCAAATGCTGTTTGACTTGATTGTGCAATCTACTCATTTGTTCTGCAAATGCTTTTGCTTTTGCACTCCTCTTGACTTCACGACTGTTATCCCTTAATTCTGATACTCCCTTAGGATTCATGCCTGTAACTATCTCAATTGGTGTCTTCCCCGTACTATTCACTAAATTATTATATGCAAAATCTGCTTGTGCGAGAGCTAAATCCCAATTCCCTGTCTTTTCTCCAACCAAACATCTCAGTAAATTACCCAAACTTCTGTTCACTACCTTTGTCTGTCCATCAATCTGTGGATGAAATGTAGAACTAATCTTCAATTCAGTATTCATCTTCCGCCAAAGTGTCCTCCAAAAATAACTAACAAACTTACTATCCTTGTCTGAAACTATACTCTTAGGTAACTCACGCAATCTCACAACTTCTTTGAAAAACAAATCTGCCATATGTAATGCATCTGTTGTCTTCTTACAAGATATGAAATGAGCCATCTTCAAAAATCTGTCTACTACTACAAATGTAGAATCATTACCTCTTGAGGTCTTCGGTAATCCAAGTACAAAATCCATACTAATGTCTTCCCATGGTCTAGTTGGCACTGTCAAAGGTGTATACAATCCAATATTTTGACTACTTCCCTTTGCAACTTGACAAATTTTACATCTCTGAACAAATTTTCTTACATCCTTATGAATCTAGGGCCAAAAATAATTCCCACTCACCAAAGCCACTGTCTTGTCAATACCAAAGTATCCAACTAATCCTCCACAATGCTTCTCCTTGATCAAATTATCCATCATTGAACTTCTAGGTACACACAATTGAATTCCTCTAAACAACATACCTTCCTGAATGAAATAATCCAACCACTTTCTTCGGTCTGCTACAACAGGTTCCTTGCAAGCTTTCTAAGGTTTGGCAAAATCAGGGTCATCCTCATACAAAGTCTCCAACTCATCAAATCCTAACACTACAATTCTCATCTCTGTCAGCAAATTTCTCCTTCTACTTAAAGCATCAACTACCTTGTTTGATTTCCCACTCCTCTGTTTCAACACAAATGTATAACTCTGTAAGAAATCAACCCATCTCATATGTCTCTGTTTCAATTTACTCTAACTGTTCAAATATTGCAATGCTTGATGATCAATATACAATACAAATTCCTTAGGCAACAAGTAATGTCTCCACTTCTTCAAGACTTGAACTATGACATAGAATTCTTGATCATAAACTGAATATTTTCTATTGACATCATTCAACTTTTCACCGAAATAAGCAATTGGTCTTCCTTCTTGAGTTATCACTGCTCCAATTGCATTTCCACTTGCATCACAGTCCACCTAAAATACCTTACTGAAATCTGGTAAAACTAACATAGGTTGTTCTGTCACCCTTTGCTTCAACAACTCAAAACTCTTTTGTGTTCCATGCGTCCACTTGAATACTTTCCCATCCTCATTGTCTCAGTCATAGGATTACAAACCGAACTGAAATTCCTAATAAACCCAGTAAAAACTAGCCAATCCATGAAATGATCAACACTTTTAGGTGTAGGCCACTCAACAATTGCTTTAACCTTCTCAGGATCCATCTTCAATCCTTCTACTGAGATTACAAAATCCTAGTACACTATCTCTTCTCTCATGAAATAACACTTCTTGATGTTTATCAACTTCTCTTCCCTTAACCTCTGCAATACTTGTCTAAGATGCCACAAATGATCCTCTTTATTCTTACTGAAAATCATAATATCATCAAGGTAAACAATCACAAACTTACCCAAAAATTTCTTCAATACTTCATTCATCAACCTCATGAAAGTACTCGGTGCATTAGTCAATCCAAGGCATTGCCAACCATTCATACAATCCTTCATTTGTCTTGAACGCTGTCTTCCACTCATCACACCCTCTCTGATTCTGACTTGATGATAACCACTCTTTAGATCAATCTTTGTGAAATACTTCGCTCCACTCAAGCAATCCATTATGTCATCCATCCTAGGCAAAGGAAACCTATACTTCACTGTAATCTTGTTAATAGCTCTTGAATTAGTACACATTTTCCATTCTTATTTGGTGCTAACACTGCTGGTACTGCACAAGGACTCAAACTCTCTCCGATCAAACCTTTCCTCAATAATTCTTGGACTTGCTTATTCAAATCTTCATTCTCTGCAGGTGTCATCCGATGTGCTGTTTTATTAGGCAAACTAGCTCCAGGAATTAGATCCATGCAATGACTAATGCTCCTCACAGGGGGTAATCCATTAGGCACATTGTCTGAGACTATGTCTTCATACTCAGTCAACAACTTCCTTATTTCCTTAGGATGTTCTTCTACCGATTCCAAATCAGACTTCTTAGGAATCAAAGCATAACACACTATCATTTTTCAAACCATCCAAGAATTTCCTTCCTTCAACCAAACAAATTCCGATACTAGCGCAATTCTCATTCTTAGAAGTCTATACCAAAGGCAGCAACACTTGTTTCATCCCATTAGCCACAATAATATGCCTATTCCTTCTCCCATCATGTAAAGCTTGTCTATCATACTGCCATGGTCTACCCAACAAGATGTGACACACATCCATATGCATAATATCACAAAGAACTTCATCATAATAAGATCCAATCTTCAATTTTACTAGGCATTGTTCACTTACCAGTACCTTATGATCATCCTTAATCCATGCAATCTGATAAGGTTTCAGATGCTTCAACCTCTGCAACTTCAACTTATTCATCAGCTCCTTGGAGGCTAGGTTATCTGAACTACCACTGTCAATGATCACCTTGCAACACTTTCCTTCCACTTTGCATCTTGTCTTGAACAAACTTCTCCTCAACGTTGATTCTTGATTTGTCTCTTCATGACATATGGCCCTCCTTATCATTAGGGCTTCTCCATCTTCGGGTCGATTCAAAGATTCACTAGATTCTTCTTCCATAAAAGCATTTTGGCCACTGTTCTCAGTCTTTTTGCTTGAACTTCCTTGAGTACATTCAAAAGCTTGATGTCCTTCACCACCACACTTCAAACAAGTTCCTCTAAATATCCTCTTGTCATCTCTCTTGTAGCTACTTGATCCACCTCCTCTTTGGAAATTTCTATCATCCCTTCCGTATGAATTTTCTTCCTTGAATTCTATGCCTTTGTTATGATTTGAATAAGATCTACCTCCTCCAAAAGATCTACCTCTCTCGGATCTGCCACCTCTTCCTCTTTTTCTCCGTTCATGTCTCTTGTTCAATTTCTCCTCAGCTTTAAGGGCATATTGGTAAGCTTCCTCTACACATTGCAATTTGACCAAACTAATCTCATCTTGGATTGATGTCCTCAAACCATTCAGGTACCTTGCAACCCTCTCAACATCATCATCAGTATGTCCAGATCTGATATCCAATCTATAGAATTCTTTGGTATACCCTTTCATAGTAAGATCCTTTTGCTTTAGATTTTGCAACTTCCTGAACAAACTCACTTGGGAATCAACAGGTAAGAACTTGGCCTTAAATTTGTTCACCATCCTATCCCATGATTTGATTTTGTCTTTTCCTCTCCTTTGTCTATCGGTCTTCAAATGTTCCCACCATAACGATGCATGTCCTTTTAACTTTGTGCAAGCATATTTCACCTTCTTATCTTCATCAGTACCTTCATAATCAAAGTACTTCTCCATCTCGACGATCCAATCAAGTAATTTATCTGAATCCAAGTTACCATGAAAGTCAGGTGGATTGAAATGTCGTCTTGCATTAACTGTATGATGCAGAGACCTCAATGGACCAACTACTCAAAGGCTAAATGATGTCAAAACTGACTCAAAGGTCCACCAGGTTCTACATACTAGGTTAAAACACCCCATATTCCCTCAATGATGATGCTTGATCATTTGATTC
>MU224622.1:370929-381716 GCA_018584345.1 Thuja plicata
TTTCATTACATTTCATATCATTGATTGGCTCTAATGGCCACATTACATTGAAAAATGACCTTATAGGTCCCATTATCCTCCTCAAATGCCTTGGATCATCATATGACCCCTTGAACTCACTCTTGCTCAGGGTGCTCCTGCACCACTGTAGTTAGGGACTTTATAAATTTGTCATCTCCTAAGTTCAGGTTCGGGTTGTGCTTCACCTTCTTCAACTATTTCTTCATTTGTTTCTTCCTCTACATCACTTACATCTTCAATGTGTCGACCTCTTCCCTAGGCCGTTTCAACATCTAATCTAGCTGCAATTTGTCTCAACATATCCAACACAACTGGATCTCCATCTCTCCTTCCACCTCTAGGATTTCCTCTCCGAGCCACCTGAGTGAATCCTCTGCAATTGCAGGTTAGATCTTCACACTGGCACCCCACAACCAACAAGATTCAGGAGTTCGCCACTTCAGGAACCACAATTTGCAGCAACAAAATTGGAAAATTGCTCTGATACCACTTGGTGCAGCCAAGGACAAGAGGAACATCAAAGAAGTCAGTCCAATCCTTGCAGCAAGAGTCACACAACGGAAGCAATACAAATTATGGAGAGATATGCAAGATTTGCCTTCTTATTATCATCCAAGAATCAAGTACAATGGATCTGCAACATGTAGTCTTACATTCCTGGTATACAGGCTTGTTCTAGAACCTTTTATAGGTTATATTTTTTATACTATCTATCACAAGCTCACGTTGTAAGATCTAGCTACCGAAGCTATAACTTCTTCATCCTCCAAATGGATCAATTACATCAGTTTATAAAGCCTTCGCAAGCATCAGGTCGGCTTGGGAAAGATTACATTCTCCAAGAACAGGAAAACGTATTACATTATAGGTCAGGACCTAAATCATAAGAATCTCTCACAAATCAATAAAACATGACGAGTGAACCCACAAGTAGGTCGACCATGCACATAAGATCATCGAGATATGCGCCACGAAGCTTCGCTGATCGGGAAAATCCTTTGCGAGATTGGAAAATACAAACTGTCCTTGAAACGTGAAGAACAATGATGTCCTGCCAGAAATCCTAAATATCTCACATGTGAAGAAGCCAATCGAGATGCGAACCTAGGTGAAGGTAAATCATGATGCCAGTAACACTCCATGAGGTGTGCAACAACAATTGATCCAAATTGAAAGAACGCTGAAAGAAACTCAACAACAGACAACTAGAAAACTGAAAACAAAAGATTTTTGGTTGATGCAAGATGTTAGTATTTTCCAGATCTCAACAAGGAATATATCAATCTATAGAGGTCTATCAAAACCAAGCACAGGATATAAGATGACAAACATAAAGAAAGAATGAATTGTACCTGGATTGTAGCAATTCTAATTCTTGAAGTTGTCTTCCAAGTTACTTTTGAAGGTCTTCAAGGCTGGTTTTACAAATCTGCCTTTAACTTCTTCTCTAGGACTGTTATTGATATTTATATCGATCTGATCCAATCAGATGTAATCCACCTTGTCAGGCATTACCGATCTAAATATATGTCCCTCCAAATATGTATATATCGATATACTGATCACTAATTGTAGCTGATCCTTCCTGTAATTTGAATCGCTAATTCAATGCTCCATCATCTGATCTGAAGATTACGGAGCTAGCTTTGCTGCTGATCTAAATTGTGCCTCTGATTATATTTGCATTCTCAATGCTGGTATACAGAGTTCTCTATGCTTGTATATATATCGATGTATATATATTGATATAGCAGATTCGTTGTTCTATATTAACATTGCCAATACCATTTACAATGGTTCGCACTCCTACTATCGCTGCTTGTCTAGATCAGATTATTGCACTATAATCTGATGTAGATTCTGCTCTTAATTTACACTAAGATCTGCTCTCATCCATTAGTCGAAATTTGCTTATCCAAGCATCATATTTCGCACCTCCAATGCTCTTGGTGAAGGTAGAACACCACGTTATGTTTTTGGTGGTTTCTACCTTTGGATTCGATAACCTTATATATGTGATGAATTCATCCACAAGGAGGCCGACTTGGACCTTATAAAATCCATTCAAGTATTAAAGCCAAGAGGCTGACCTTGGGCCCTTAATTAATTCATTCAACATATATATCAATTTTGGTGATAAACAATAAATAATAAATATTGCCAATATTTATTATTATTATTTATCATATCAATTTATTGCTCAAGCAAGAGGATGTTTGCCGTAAAGGCCATAATATTAACACTCCCTCTTGGTCTTGAGGCAAAGATCAACCCAAATGATCTCCCTCTATCACCCTTGATAGAGATGCTTAAAACATAACCAACATGGATTCTTTATCCAATGATGCCATAGATCTCTTATCTATGATAGTAGATCTCCATTTACTAGACATGATAAGAACACATGCTCTTCATCATTCCAACCATTCATCTCATATCCATACGAGAATCATCTTTCTATGGTAACATCAAGTCACATGATGCTTACCAATTGGATGTGGATTTCCTAGATCCACGAGTCTCCAACACCCAAGAATATCAAGTCCATGATGTTTACCTAGATTTCCAAGTGTGGATTGATCAAGTCCATGATCTTCAAATCCATGAGTCTCCATGACTCAAGCTAACATCAAGTCCATGATGTATACCAATTATAAGTGATATCAAGTCCATGATATCAAAACATCAAATCCATGATGTTTTCAATCAATTTGTGGATTTCCTAGATCCACGAGTCTCCTTGACTCTTTTGAATATCAAGTCCATGATATTCAAGGTAGCATCAAGTCCATGATGCTTTACAACCATAAGTCATCTTGACTCAAACATCAAATCCATGATGTTAAAAACATTTGCTTAACTAATATCAAGTCCATGATATTCACCAAGTATTCAGAGTAATGGTCTATCGACATCAAGTCCATGATGTCCACCAATTACTCAGGTGTGGATCCCTGATCCACAAGATATCAAGTCCGTGATATCATCGAGCATTGGTCTTACGAATATGAAGTCCATGATATTCACCAAGTGCTCAGAGTAATGGCCTCCGACATCAAGTCCATGATGTCACCAATACTCAATTGTGGATCCCTGATCCACGAGTCCCTTGGACTCAAAAGAATATCAAATCTATGATATTCTCCAATTCATAAGAATATCTTAGCCATAAGCATAAGTATATCCAAATGAATAATCATAACCAAATGAATCTCATAAACAAAATCTTATCTTATGAATCCACGTAAGCATAAGAGTAACGATTATGATCAAATAAAGTGTTCACACATAGAACCATATAATCTCAGCCATATGAAGTAAAGTATGATCCGTTCATACACAATAAGCCAATAAAGTATGCTTCATCCATACATGCTAAAGTATACAATAGGCCAATAAGATATGCTCCATACATACATGCTAAAGTATACAACAAGCCAATCAAGTATGCTTCATAACAATGCAACAACCAATGTATCAAATATAGTTCTCTCATAGAACAAGCATAAATCATCCATGAATAATGAAGACATACTAAATTAATCCAATATGAAACATTGCACAAAACAGCTAGTGTAATGTATACCAAATAGATAGCTATGTAAGTTGTCACAGCTGTAACTAAGTCCAAGACAGAAATATGTCAATGCATATAGTAGAAAAACTCCCTCTCAATATGCAATTACAAAAGAAGGTGAGTTCCCTCATACATACCAGATTATATCCTTGTCCAATGCCAATGTAAAGGCCAACACAAACCAATGCTGACAATGTACTAAAGTACTTCCTTCACATTCATAAATAGTCAAATGACAGTTAGCAGATAAGGGATAACATATGCCAATATATTAAGGCAGCATAAAGTGTGTTCTTACACATAAATGTGAGTTTCAATACACGAAACAGTTATCCAGCTATACCCAAAAACAATATAGTCTCAACTATATGTCACATATAGACTCAGCCATAACAATGAAGAAGGGTATGCTTTCTTAAGCCAAGTGTTATGCAAAAGAGATGTGACCACACATAGAAGTAAATGCCAAGTAGTTTCCTACATAGAAACATATGCCAATACTTATGAACCAGTCATTGAGCAAATACTAATACCAATGTATCATATGTTAATGGATCAGTCAGTCATTGCAACATATGCCAATACTAATGAGCCAAAGAACCAGCCAATGAGCCAATAATATGCCATATGCTATTAAGCTAGGCCATGCCAATAAGGGATGATCTTACACATGTAAGAGGGAGAGGTAAGTGGGCCCATGAAAACTCCCTCTTAAGCTTAGACTCCCTCTTAGGGTAATTTGAATTAACCAAGGCAATTTGCATATTCAAGCTTAGCCCTATTTTCATACATAAAACCAGATTTGCTATGTTTAGATCAAACCCCCGGTTGCCATAGTATTTCTTTCTTAGTTTTGAAAGAGTTAGACTGAAATTCCTAAATCTGAAATGGATCTTTTACTCAACCTGGCTCTGATACCATGTTAGTATTTTCCAGATCTCAACAAGGAATATATCAATTTATAGAGGTCTAACAAAACCAAGCACAATATATAAGATGACAAACATAAAGAAAGAATGAATTGTACCCGGATTGTAGCAATTCTGATTCTTGAAGTTGACTTCCAAGTTACTTGTGAAGGTCTTCAAGACTGGTCTTACAAATCTGCCTTTAACTTCTTCTCTACGACTGTTATTGATATTTATACCGATCTGATCCAATCAGATGTAATCCACCTTGTCTGGCATTACCGATCTAAATATATGTCCCTCCAAATATGTATATATCGATATACTGATCACTAATAGTAGCTGATCCTTCCTGTAATTTGAATCGCTAATTCAATGCTCCATCATCTGATCTGAAGATCACGGAGCTAGCTTTGTTGCTGATCTAAATTGTGCCTCTGATTATATTCGCATTCTCAATGCTGGTATACAGAGTTCTCTATGCTTGTATATATATATCAATATAGCAGATTCGTTGTTCTATATTAACATTGCCAATACCATTGACAATGGTTCGCACTCCTACTATCGCTGCTTGTCTAGATCAGATTATTGCACTATAATCTGATGTAGATTCTGCTCTTAATTTACACTCAGATCTGCTCTCATCCATTAGTCGAAATTTGCTTATCCAAGCATCATATTTCGCACCTCCAATGCTCTTGGTGAAGGTAGAACACCACGTTATGTTTTTGGTGGTTTCTACCTTTGGATTTGATCACCTTATATATGTGATGAATTCATCCACAAGGAGGCTGACTTTATATATGTGATGAATTCATCCACAAGGAGGCCGACTTGGACTTATAAAATCCATTCAAGCTAAGTCACAAGGTTCGAATTCGAGTTCGATAACAATGAAATTCGGATGAAATTTGACATGATAAAAAATTCGGAAAAAAATTCGACATTAAATTCGTCTTATATAATTTTTTAAAATATAAATAAATATTCACAAAATGATCAAAATAGTTTAACATTAATAAATAGATTTAGATTTCTTCATACAAAAACATATAAAATTAGTATAAATTACAAATTAAATTAATATTCTATACATAAAATAATTATATGTTTAATAAACAAAATACCATAAAAACTAGTTTTTTTACTTATAAATTAAACAATATTAAATTCTAAATATATATAATATCATACTTATTAATAATAATCTTAATTTTTACATATAGTATTTTAAACATATAATACATTGTTCATAAATTAAATAATATTGAATTCTAAATATATACAGTATCATATTTATTAATTAATAATCTTAAATTTTACATATAACATTTTAAACATATATATAATTTATAATTTTATATTAATAAACTAGAAATATTTAACTTAAATATAATTATATTAAGTATGAAAATACTGAAGCCGAATTATAATAAATTCCTAAATTAATAATAATATAAAACATATGGTTTCAAGCTCGGGAGAAACTTTCGAATGGACAGCATGACGCCAACTATTGCAGAATCAATCACTCGACACGAAAAGCCTGCTGCCATATTTTGACGCGATAGCGAAGACAGTTTATGACGGTTTCAAGAAAGTTAAAGGAAAAACCATGGAAAGCGGAAAATATCCCCGTGAAAAACGCCCGTAGAAATTGTTTTCCCCAAATAAATTTATTAAAAATGTTGTGCGTTTAATTCCATGCGAATTCAAAACGAATTTTAACGATTTTTCAGCAATCCTTTGACGTTCGCCGAATTTCGAATTTCATGGGTAAAATCCGGCGAACCTTGTGACTTAGCATTCAAGTATTAAAGCCAAGAGGCCGACCTTGGGCCCTTAATTAATTCATTCAACACATATATATATATATCGATTTTGGTGATAAACAATAAATAATAAATATTGCCAATATTTATTATTATTATTTATCATATCGATTTATTGCTCAAGCAAGAGGATGTTTGCCGTAAAGGCCATAATATTAACTCAAGATTGCCAAGATCCCAAGATTCTCCTGCATCACATTAAGTGACCAAATACATCAAATGACTTAAATGACCATTATGAGGTGAATAATACAATATTATTCTAAAAGGTAAATGCAAACTGCAGTCAAGAATAGAAACTGTTTTTTGCTTTGTTTTAACCCTTGCATTCTGCATGACTTTAGAATGTGTCTTCATATCCATTGCTGAGTTTCTTTTAACACCACTCCCTATTACTGGACTGGATTCCATGCAACCTACTTTTTAATCTATAAAAATACACATATCGTCCCTTTTGACACTGACCCCAGGACACTGCCAACCAAAACATGCAAAAAAGATGAATCCCTTCCCCCTGTATGTGAGAAAACATGCAAAGGTTTCTGTTGCACAAATCCTTCTTAATCTCCTTCAAAGCTTCATTCACCTTTCTGAGATGAATAATAAAATGTTGGGGTTTTACCCCTTCACCAAGTAGCTTAAGAAGAAAGCTTCTTCAAAAGGTACTGGGATATTCACACAAACCTCTTCTTAACTCCTCACTGGGCCACAGATAATGGGATAGGGTCACATCACCATCATCATTCTTGAAGAGATTGAAACATAGTTTGTGCCAGTTCCACCTGGGAACCTTGACGCCTCTGTTGATTAAAAATGGCAATAGGAATTTTTGCAACTGTGATAGCTCCACTGCATCCAAAATGTTCTTATGCAGTGTTCAGGTGATTTCCCAAAACAGATTTTACTACAGCCAATATTTGGAATTTATGAAACATCCTCTTTGAGTTCACCAGATTGTACTTTCTGTTTCTTTTCTTTCCTCTGGCAATGATGAGTCTAGGAGGTCACTATGTGCATCTCTTTTTGCCAATTTATTTATAGCCTGATTGCACATTTATATCAAATAGTAAAGATACCACTTTTTAAAAAAAAAAAAAATTATTATGTAAAAGTGCCTGGTAAACTTTTTAACGTGACCGGTGACGCTGGCATGACACACCCTTTGGCCCGACGTAAAATGCTTTTGACCTGGAGCTATGAACCAATGAGGCCACAAATGGGGGACCTCATCCCCTTATTACAAAGCTGAGGCCCAAACCCATGAGCACATTGGATCAGTGAAGGCAGAAGCCCGCGATCACAATGGGCCAGGGGAGGTTTGAACCTGAGTGAGCACAACAACACCACCACCACTTAATCAACACACTAAGTGGTGAACCCCAAGATACCACTTTTCCTTGCAAGGAGTGAATGTCATAATTTTCTTACAACTCAGTTACTAGTCCTTGTTTGAGAATGGCTATGGGTTTAGTGCTCAAATATGCTTGTATGGCATGTCTTCACCCCCACCACCCCACTGCTAGAGAGAGAGATAGGTATTTATAATTTGTATACACATGTATAAAAATATATCATTTTTTATTTTATTTTGCAAAATAAATAATACATATCACTATTGAAAAAATTGTAAACATAATATATAATAATAATTCACATATTTACCCAAATAGAGTCAAATTAATATAATGTATATTGGGGATCAAACTTATTCAAATAAATAATAACTTGACCAAACTATATATATATATATTCTGGAATAATATATATTTGGGATTGAACTTATCAAATATCTTTAAAGATTAACCATAGACAGATCATGACAGAATCATTTATGAAAGTGAGCTACAGAAAATCATGACAGAATCACACTGAAAATTATGATGGAATCACATGAAAAATCCATAGAGAATGATGGACAACCCCATACTTGTGCATTAACCATATTTACCCAGTTGTCTGGTGTTTCTGCTGAACCCAGTAACATAGCTTTACAAGATAAAGACAATGCTTTTATTGAACAAACGATTAAATGGAGATTTTTGAGTGTAATCTATCAAGGTATTGGCATGAATTAACTTATGTCTAATTGATGTTTTGCCTTATATTGAAATATGTTTTGTATATAATTTACTTTGATATTAGTCAATATTAGATTTCTATTAAAGGTTAGACGAGAAAAAGTTTTGCTGCTTTTTATTTGCCTCTGTGAGTAAAGTTTATTTTGCTATTGAACATTTGACTAAAGCCATGTCTATATAATTGGACAGGTGCGGTTGAAAGCTATGTGTGTTCTGGAATCAATGTTACGCCAACAAAGAGAAGATAACTCCTTCGAGACTGTGACATTGTTTATTCAAGAAAACAAGAATGTAGTAGTTGCTTGTTTAGAATCGCCACAGGCATCTTTAAGAGAGAAGGCAAATCGGGTATGCACTTTGCTATTTCATTGCGTATAATTAATTTTCTTTCAGAAGGCACATTGGTCAATTTTACTGTTAATAAAATAATATATTTTCCTTTCTTATGATGTTAATTTTTATGTGATTTATTGCTATAACTTTTCAAGCTACAATGTTTTATAGCAATTTCAATATACCATTACGGTTACCTATTGCCATTGGGGACCAGGTTTGGAATAACTTGTAATTCCCGAATGTAGAACCCAAGATACAAATACTGTAGATCAAGTGACTCAAATATCATGGTACAAATCTTATTATGAATTATTTTCAGAATAGAGAAATTAAATTTCTTTTAAGTTGCATTGGCAATAATTTTCCATTGAAAGGTGACACATTTTCTAACAGACAACATTTTGGTACTAGCATGACACAGTTTATCATGTAAAACATGGGGACATGTACCCTATGTTTTAGAGGCCTTTCCCATCTTTCATATCATTGGGGGTCACTGGGGTGCTTAGGATATGTTTCTATGTCCATCATCTAATCTTCTTGAACCCGAAATTCCGTTGGTTGCAGGCATCCCACACATTAGTGGAGGATGCTGATTCATCCCCAAGATGAACTGAGGCATGCCCATAGTAGAATAATAATGTAATGTTTCTAATGGCCATCTTTAGTGAGTTTATTTTTATTAGTTAGTTTCTATTTTCGTATTCAGTTAACAATTTTTTCATTTAGAAACATCGTCTTGTACTTCTCTATTCAAGGAGACTTCGTCTCCATTGTTTAATATCAAACTATCAAGTTTATAACAGCCCAGGCACCTCTCCTCTCAGCCATTGTGGTTATGGCCCTCTTAAGCTAAAAACATGAAAAACAATAGGGTAAGGGTGTTAAGTTTTTAAGAACCAGAATAACATGACAGATCACAGATAAATTCAGAACACAAATGCACCAGAGATTATCCTGGGAAAACCCTCCTACTCGAGGGAAAAACCCATCCACACCTGGAAAATGATCTTTTATTAAATAATAATCAGTCTCAATACAAAGCTCACAAACTTTTGAACCTTCACACACTAGAAGATTACACTATACTCTCTTTACAATAATAATCAATCCGCAACTCGAAGAATCAACACACATGAAGAATACTACATACATGATCAACAGCTGTCTTTACAAAAAACAATGATATATCAAACTGCACACCCAATAATGTCCAAAAGAAAAACTACTACAATAAGATAACAACCCCTCAAATCATAATCCGAATATCAGAGGCTTCAGGATGGATGATTGTAATGTACTGATACTAGCCCCTGTGACTAACTATAATACCAAAACAAAAATCTCACTTGCTGTCAAAACAAGAAGACATTAGTTACATTGAGGTCTTGAGTGTCCAGATAAAAAAAAATCATCACAGAATACACATCGCAGATATACACCAAACGATGCTAGTGAAAAATCATCTCTTGCATAGCGGTGACCCAATATATACTTGTCCGACCCAACCGCATGAACATGTGTCTCTTCGATTGTAATGTCCCCGATTTTAGCAGGGTCATTGAATGGATGGTGCCAGATCATTATCGCGATCCTCGTGGTCTGGCGAGGTGTTTAGAGGGTCATTGGTGTGAACTTACTATTTATAGTAAGTCAATGGATAGTTCCGATGAGCTCAGATGAGTTAGAGGAGTTGAATGATGCTCTCAGTTTTCATTTTGGGCTTCCGGTTTGGGCTCCAAGAATCTTGGAGAGAGCGTCTATTTTTAGTAAGTCACCCCGTCAGGTTCGTTCATCATCTTTTATCATCAGGATCACTCCAGTGCAGACAGATTTCGATTCTGATGCTTCTTCAGTTGTTTTCGCAAGACGGGTGAATTATTATTATTATTTAATTAAATTTGATAAGGTTGCCATTATTGTTGGTATTATATGTTGGGCACCTTAGTGTTATAGCTCGTCAGAACCGGGATGAAAAGTTTTAAATCTTGGGCACAAGAAACAGGGACCTTGCGTGTCATAATTTTATGAT
>MU224622.1:404495-428458 GCA_018584345.1 Thuja plicata
CCTCTTCCTATTAATCATAATTTAATCAATCTTATAATGTTTCATCAATCAATTATTAATTAAGAATAATATAATAATTTAATATTGAATATTAAATTTCATATGATTAATAATAATATAACATATACAATATATTATTATTAATCAACGTGTATTATATATATTCTAATGATCATACGACTGAAGCTACAAACATTAACAAGTTGAATGGAAGTGATTTTGGATGCATCTTTGGTGAACTCACTCTTGCACATTGATATGCATCGATGGATGGTGTTAATGGAATGGTAATAGTTTGAACATCTTACATCTACCTTAGGAGATCACACTAGCTTGGTTGATGTTGATGGCTAAACTAAGTCTATTAGAGTCACAAAGGCATTCATCATCTCTTCCATTCTAGGAGTAGAATAGCTTTCTAAATCCTCGTTCCTTTGCAATTTGTTTGGTTGGAAGTGTTTGAAGTAGTTGATATCCATTGATTGAACAATGTAAGTTCCTTTGTGATACCCAACATATCACATCATTATAATCGAGTGAAAGTCCACGATAAGAAGGAAATTTGAGGGTGTCTCATTTGATCACACAATTCATATACTTTGTTTAGCATATGAGCATCCTTATTCAAGAGAGAGTTGAAAAATTGGTGTTTCGTTTGGAATACCAAGTATTCGATTCTGCATGTTGTAGTGGCATAAAACTCACATCAACACTCTTTGTTTTCATGGATCATTCTAAGGTTCCTTTGCTAACACCTTATAATTATGCAACTTGGCATCAAAATGCATGGAATCAATCTTGGATATTCTCTATATGTTGAGAAAAAGATTGGATATTTTCTATATGTTGATAAAAGATAACTGAACATACAAATGATGATAAGAAGATAAATTGGATGATTCGACTTACTAAAGCTCGTGGATGTCTTCGTAGCTTTGTTTCAGAAGATCTATTGTTTCAAATTGATTCATGTAAATATTCTCATAATTCTTGGGAAAAATTGAAAGCATTGTATGAATTGCAAATGAAGTCAAAAGCTATAAAATTGATAATGAATTAAAAGCTATAAAATTGATAATGAATTGATGAGCCTTGATCCAAAAAACTTTGACAACATCTAGGACTATATCACCAAGGTTAGTGATCTAAGAGGACAATGTAAAGAACTTTGACAACATCTAGGACTATATCACCAAGGTTAATGATGTAAGAACACAATGTAAAGCATGTGGAATTGAGAAAAAGGATATTCAATTGGTCTATAATGCATTGAACAAATTAGGGCCTAAATATGATTCTTTTGTTTCTAGCTTTCATACTCACAAGGTAACTATGGGATCCACATATACTACACTTCTATTTTTAGTTTTTTCAGAGATTTTAATGCATGAGCAACAAAATTGTATTTCCGTGGGTCTCAAAAAGTCATCACAATCATAAGCTTTGTTGGTTTTTCAAGTTAAAGAATATAAAGAATCCGATAAGAAATAGAATAAATCAAAGAACGATTCACAAATGGATCAAGCACAAAATAAGTCCTCTCAAAGGGGAATTCATCTAAGAAGGAGAAGCCTAGTTGTGCATATTGCAAGAAGCTTGGACATGAAGAACATTCTTGTTATAAGGAATTTGATGAACTGAAATTTCTTTAGAAGAATCACATTGATCTACCTTCCAGAATGTCTAAGTCAACTTCTTCTCAATAAGAACAATCTAATAACGAAAAGGCCAAGCAGGTTTTGCTTTTGCATCAGGGAATAACAAAGGACAAACTCTTTATGCTTCTATAGGTCTTGGATTAGGGAGGTGGCTTCTAGATTTGGTAGCATCTCATTAGATGGATTCTTCATAGTGTATATTCTCTTCTTAAGGGATCTATTGATATTGGGGATGGCACTTTCATTTTTGTCTTGTGTGTACCTCATTTGCCAAACAATTTTCTTCCCATTTATCAGATTACCCCTAGATACTTGGATAGTAGAGAGATTATTGCTATTGGGGTTGTTGATGACACATCTTGGCGGTGTACATCTTTTTAGATTTTTCGCTTGATGATGGCTTTGATCCTTTGGATGATGGTCAACTTCTAGTGTGGACTATGATTTTGAAGAGAATTCTGATTACTTGAACCTGGGTATTCTCACATGCAATCTACTTACTGAGACCTTGTCCATCTACTATCACATTTGATGATGCTTGTGTTGCTACAGATATGGTTTTAGTGATTCAATGCAACAAGATATACATTGTCTTCCAAATGTGGCTACTTGGGATGACTACTTGACACACATTGCAAGTTTATTTGTGGATTCCTATATTGCAGATTTGGGAGACATTATTGATGATATTCATCTTCTTATTGAATAATATGATGCTTCTTCAATTGTCTTGAAGGAGCACCTTGACCCTCTTGTTCATTTTCTACATAATCATTCCTCATTGTTTGACATGAGTGTGGATACTTTGGAACAACATTTGGAGACACTTGAGTCTTTGGATCTCGCTCTTCATACATTTTCACTAGATTCTGAATTGTCATTTTCAGTAGTGTGGCCTAGAACACCTGATTTGGAATGGACAACTTTCAACATCAACATGGGGACGCTTGAGCAGTTTTTAGAGAACTCCATGCATTTTGAGATTTATTCCTACATATTCCTTTTAGGATCAGGAAGACTTTATACATGCACCTTTTTTTTTCTTCCTAAGGGGAGGCACTATGTTTGACAATTGTGGACCTTCTTCCACATTCATTTTCGAGCATCTACCATTAGTATTTGTGATGCCCCTGCTGGGAATCTGCCCAAATTTCAAAGATGATCATATTTTACTATGTCATGAAATTAAGTTCAGCATAAGAAACAATTTAGGATCCATAACACATGATAATTAGCATACTCAGTCCCAAATTGCCTATTCTTCTCCTAATCAATTACCTTAAGAAGGATGGGGAATTACTTGGCCGTGGACACTTGGAAACCAATCTACAAGTACGTTCCCTCAAGGTTTCTGGAACACATATGCATACCTATTTTGGGACATTTCCCTTAAGGATTCGTGATATATGTCCTTACCCCATCTTGGGAGTTTCCTCCTACATTGCGAGGCATTACTCCATCTCTCCCTAACAAAACCAGCCTACCCTCTCAATGGTATTACTGAGGGGTTGAGGAAAAGGGCTATTAGTATACTAATTGTAAAGAATATGTAAAAGTATAATCATATATGCATGAAGATATACATCATGACCTATGTGTCTGTGTGTGTATTCTGAAATACTCTTATAACTATTAACTTACTAACATTAGAAAGTATGTTTTACTATCATTATAAGGATGCCATATAATGATAGTATGTTTTACTATCATTATAAGGATGACATATAGAAGGTTGTGCTCTCCAATGTTGTGCAGGTAGCAGCACATGTAGCCCACATATGTAGATAAGCAGGATTTCATTAAGATAACAAACAGTGGTTTAATGAAGGGAGGGACAAAGGACATGTAGGAAGAGACACCGCTTCTGAGAGGGTTGTGACTGCATAAAAGATAAAACCCTTCACTCCCTCTTGAGGGGTATATAAGCCAGATCAGTGTTTCAAGGAAGGCATCAAGAAATTAAGATCAGATCTGATACACACACACACACACACAATCTGCATTCAATAAACCAGTGATCTAGGAAGTAATTGGTATGCAATGCGATTATGTAATATGTATTCTATTATTTATTTTAATTTAAGATACTAGTGGAATTACTAATCTATTTAGACTCTTTTTGACTATTAAAATTTAATACTTCTATTTTTCCTACTAACAATCATATATGGATTAATAATGAAGCATTCTAAGGAGTATAGCAGATCGGTCCCCACAATGTAAGCACACCACCCCAAGTTGGATGGAATTTTCTTGATTGGATGTTCCTACTCGTGAGGCCAAGGGGTCAAATTGTCTTGTTTGGATGTTCTGTGCCATTGGGCTTAGTTGTGGCAAATAGTCTCCAGACACCCTATCATGTTTTCTTGAATCCATAGTATGGTTGATTCTTGGAAGCGAAATCAGAGAGTTCAATTGATATTGCATGATTTGGATATATAACACCATTTAATTATTAGTGCAATTGATTTATATGCATCTATAAGTTATTGGATCCCTAATCCTTACGGAAATAATTGACCTTATGCATTAGATTGCAAATGTTGACTAACTTTATTGCAGGGATTAAACCAAAATTTATGTTGGAAAGGTAGTTGTTAAGTGGTAAGTTTATATTTTAATGAACTATATCTCTTATTTTAATTGAACTTGTGATTTTGGGGCAAGATTTAAGTATATCCCAAAAGGGGACATTACTTTTATTGGGTGAAACAAGTGGAGTCAGATGCTAGATATATTCAAATGTTTAGTAACATAGTTCATTGACAGTGTTCAAATGATGCTGGAGGCAGAAGATTCCCTTTAGACTATGATTATGTGTGATAATTTGAATATGTGGGTAGCAACGAAGGAATGTAAGGGTAAAAATGCCAAGTAATAGTTACTAGGTAATGATTTTGTGGGGATGTGAATTATATAGTGTCATTAATAATAGCATGTTGTTAGGTTCGTTCAAATACACTGACATGGATACTTGACCTTGGAGAGATTTATAAGACATTTTTAGCAGTAGGCTTGTCTAGATGAATGTTGTAATTGGCAATAGGGATCCAGCCTTACCATTCCATGATCAATATCTTCAATCCATCATTAAATGTGGATGGGAATTTTAATTCTTTTTGAAACCCATTACATATGAAAACATACGAAGTTAATGTGAATTGGTATCTGCTTACATTCGGAAGAGTAGCTCTTATCAATGATAAGAAAGTTCAGAAAGGGTTAATGAATAAACAATAAGAAAATTTATAAAAGAATACGGCGACGGATCTTTTGGTTTAGTGGGTAAAATTTGCATGTGTGGCTTAATCCCAGTGGATGGTGGAACTACACGGTTATTTGTATCTAGTGTCATTGATGCTTGTGAATTTGCATCTTTCTCAGGTTGCTAGTTTCTTTGTTGCTTAGATAAATTAGTCTACTTATAGCTGCACTGACTGATAGAAGAGGAAGATGCTAACCTCGTGAAGAGCAAAGAAGCTAGTAGCACAAAGTGCTTTGTAAGTATAACAAGAGTTGAGTTTAGAAAGGCTTTAATTGAATTGGGAGATCTGGATACATAGATGTGTACACAGAGTTTTAGGTCTGATTGGTTGGGATCTAATTTGAGCAGCTAGATGATCTGAACTCCAACATTGATTCTAGTGAGGACAAGTTTTTGACATGGGGGATGATGACTGAGTTTACTGCTCTGTGCATTTTGAAACTTTTATCATTTTGATTGATACACATTCTGAATCCTGGTCATTTTTATAGTTTGTGATTTGAGAATTATTTATACCATTTTGTTTTATACTCAAAAACGATGTTCATGGATGAATAAGATTAAGATTATTGCTTCGATTTCATGTTATAGTCTTTCATTTTGAGAGTTGCTTATACTTTCTCTTTTATATTCGTTGTTCAACAACAATGTTAGTATTAATTTATTCAACTGCAAGTTCATTGGATGAATGATATTAAGATGTTCACATTTTGATTTCCTCTCATATTTTGTCATTTTCAGATTCGATTATATTTTCTGTTTTATATTCAATCACATTGTTCATCCTTATGGATATCTATAATATTATGTATGTCTTATGGATGTTTACAATTACTTATGGTTGGATGACCATTTAAAAATAATTGTCAGTGCCAACTCCAATTGAGACTCTACTTCACAAAGCTGTCTAAAAGTATAAGCCATTTACAATGAAACTTTATAAGGACACCCCTGACAGTTGAAAGCTTCCATTGATGCTAGTCAATTTATAGAATATGCTTAGCAATAATTTTTCACTTAAAATGTTGTTACTGAGTCCTCTTAATGAGCCAAATAAGGTGAAAAGCTTGTATTGATGTCTATTTGGGCATATCGCAGATCGCTTTGTAACTAAGAGATTTATCTGAGTGCGCTGTATCTCAAAAACAGCTGAACTAGGTTGTTGAATGCTTTTATTGGACTGTCAAATGTTGTTTTCATGAACATGAATATTTAACTGAGTCATTATCTTTATTCTTAGATATACATGCTGTGTTACTTTAGTTGCAATGTCAGAGAAAGTGATTTTGGTTGGAGCTATTTATGTAATTATAGTGTTAAATTTACGATTTGACCTTTGGCTTTTTCTGATGTATAATGTGCACCAGGTATTGGCTCTTCTAGGATGCAGTCCTACAGTTAATGATAAAACCACAACAATAGAAAAGCCAAATGGTTCTACTAGACCTGTTGCTGTTGAGATGCCGGATTTAATAGACACTGGTGAAATGGACCTGCTTGCCACTGAAGATCCTTCACAAGTAAAATTTAATGAAACTACAACATCATCTGTGGTAGACTTGTTAGGTGATAGTATTCAATCTATTACAGAGGAAACAAACACCTCATATCAAGAAGAGGACCCTTTTGCTGGCTTGTCCATTCACACCAATGTAACAGAAGACAGTAACTCTACCAGCAATCTTTTTTCTGGTCTGGTCGTTGATACTGATAGCGAAATAGAAAATGGAGCGAGTAGAAGTCCGTTCAAGGAAGAAAATATTTTTTTTAGTGATTTTTCTCAAAGTGTTGAGCAACACCAGAGCAAACCTCCTCCATCGTCTGAAAACTTGGATGATCTTTTTAGCTCTTTATCAGTGAGTCAACCCTTTTCAGACAGTATTCAACAGAGAGGCAGAAACAATGCTGGAAATGTCATTCCTAATGATCCACAAGCAGGATTGCAGTTTCTTCAGCAAAATCATCTAACAGGGTATCAGGCTTTTAATACTGCACCAAGCTCTCAGATGATGGGTGGGAATTCACCACTTCTATCCTCAGTTGGCCCTATAAATAACCTCCCACAAAATATGACGATGCCTCAAATGTTCCCGTTACAGTCAATGAACTTTGGACCCATTGGAAATCCACTTGCACAGCAGCAACTACTAGCTGCAATGGCTAATTTGCAGTGTTTTGGAATGGGAGTAAATTCCGATTCTGGACACCTTTTGCAGACTGATTCTGGAATTGGCAAAGGGTCCTCTCGTATGTATCCAGATGGCTTTGATTTTTCGAGCGATCCATTGTCTAGTCATGTTTTAAATGCAGAAAGCTCAAGAAAAGAGGAGAAAACAAGGGCCTTTGACTTCATTGCAGTAAGTTTAAAATATGAAATGAATTGACAAGGACTACTTTCTGCTTATTTTAATATTTACGATGTTTTGGTTTCTTAATATTTTCTTTTAAGTTTTAAATATAAGAAATAATTCTTATGAGTCTATGACATTCAAATCATGTTGAAGTTCCTAGATTCCATAGTGCTGGCAGAATTTGTTAAATTGAGTACATAGAAGGATCTTGTCTGTTGTAAATGATTCTAGCCTTCATGTTCCTTATATAATCTTCTGTGAGCAATTCTAGTTTCTTGGTATTAAGTATACAAGTCAATTTCTTTGATGATTTTTGTTGCATGAGCCCGTTTGACTAGTAGCCAGGGAGTCAAACTGTGTATAGTAATTTACTAGAGATCTTCTTCCTTGACCAGCCATCTTTATCTTGGATACCGAGATTGAAATCAATTTCATGCCAAATAAGGAAAGCTTTTACTTGAATTGTCACCAATATCAATCGTCAAATAATCATTCTCATGTGGGTGGCCAACAATCATGAAAGTTTTAGAGTTTTTATTTTTATTTATATTCTTTTATATTTGATATTTTTTGTGATTCACAATAAATTATAAAGTCGAAAAATATCAAGATTATTGAATTTGGACTCATATTCAGGAGAGTTATTGCAAAGCCTGGGATTTGCTTTGGTACAATGGATTTTACATATATATAGTTTTAGATGTTACTCACTTTAGGTAAAAGTCCATAGCGGCAAAAAACGTTTGAGCAAAATATTGGCAAACCCAAAGTATAAGATTTTTTGAAAAGCTCACGGGAAAATTGTATTTAAAATGAAAAACGTAAGAACAATATAGAAAAAAAGACAAGCTACTTTTTTTTTCTGAATTTAAGGGCATTTCCATAGCATAGAGATATAGAGAGCAAATAAAATAGAGAATTTAAACCCCTGAATTGTAGAAAATAGGATTTTGTTGTTTGTATTCATATCACTGATTACATTACATTGCACAAAGCATACTTTATTGTGCATAAATAACAACTAGATGGTTAGGATTGGCAAAGTTTCAATTACAATATAGTTTGTACAAAGTAAACCTGTAAACTAAGTGCAAATTTTCAAAAAATCAAACGTTGGCAATGACTCTTGCTGCTACAAATAGAGCTGTGCTAGAGCTGCAGGTCTTGATGATGAAGCTCCTAGTTCAGAGCCCCTCCTTAGTTGTTTGACCTCATGACTATCCAAGTTGGCCCCCAAGATCGCAAAATCCTCAAGCTCAAAAAAGTCATTAAAAAAACAGTTTTACCTTGCTGAGAAAACACAATAATTATAAAACGAGAATTAATTGATTTATATTTGTAATTAAATAGTACTTGCAATTTTTAGAACAGCGTGAAAGAGAATTACATTAAGAGTGTGAAAAGGAAATTATAAACACCATAATTACAAAACGAGAATTAATTGATTCATATTTGTGATTTAATAGTATTTGCAATTTCTAGAACAGTGAAAGGAAAATTATATGATGAAGGAAGCAATTGCAAAGTTCAGCTTAATAGGTTTTGAATCTTGAAAATGCTTTTTAAACAGATTATTACATCTGAAAAGACCATAAATGATATTGAAATGTTCTCATTGATAAATTTTTAGCAGATTCATGAAACAGTAAAGGGAGTGTTAAATAATTTTCCATTAGATAATAAAGACCTGCCAGTACAATAGAAGAGAGCAACTATTTGAGCTATTATTATTCAAGTTAATTTTCCTTGATTTTGCATATAAGTGGATGATGGAGTTAAAAACATTGAACTTTGAGACTTTGAGTTGAGAATTTGAGGGATTATAGATACAAATTTCAATGAAAATCAAAGCATGAGGAACGTCTCCTTTCAATGGGACAGTTGCTGCTGAAATCTATTTGGATTGTTAAAGAGAAAATATATGAGGCCTGCTTCGGGAAGGATTGAGATTAGCCCACAAGACTGTGGCATGACTTCTCTCAAGGCATTATTAGTTTTCCTGATACCTATTTAACATGCATGGAATGCTACACTATATGTCTAAAGAAGTCATGTACTGCTATTGTACTCCTTGCAGGCCTTCTGAACCTCCATGCATATGACAAGCTTGAATGGAATGTAGTTCTCTAACAATTGCAGGGCATACATTTAAGCAATGAATTTCACCAATTAACAAAGCATTAAGCCTGTAGAATATATAAGAAATTTAAATATAACCAAAACAATCCTTCATTTTGATATTGAATATTGCTACCTTTCATTCTTTTCAGCACTACAAACCGTTTCTTATCTTTCTGATAGGAGCTATTCTGCTAACTGTTCCACAATGTCTAAATACTGCTATGTATATACTTTTGCTTCCCAGTTGATTATACAATTGGCACTGCACTACCTGCTCTTGAAACTTAATGGCAAGTGTCAAAATAAAGCCCCAAATCACCACACCTTAGTAGTCTCTAAAAAATAATTTTATCCCAACCTAGCCTTGATAATCTAAACAACCACTTTGGTATTATAATTTATTGTTGACAATTGAAACATTAAAATTCTTTCCAATAGTTAGGATCACAAAAATTCCAAGAAAACAAATCTCTTTAGGTTGATATCAAGCCAATAGAATTTCTTTTCGAGTTTGGTCTGGCTTTTATATACACTTTGGGCAAGTACTCTTATAAGGTTTAGATATGTTAAAAAAGTCAGATAGAAGCCTTACTTAGTAGTTACGATATTGTTTACTATTTCCCTCTAAATTGTGCTGTCAGATTTATACATGGAAAGCATTATTAGGAGCCTAAGGCAAATGACAGTAGTGTGTAAATGCTGAGAAAAAAACAGCACATCTCTTAACCATTCCATGTTAATGATCTTAACATCAAACGTAGAAGCACACCAGAGAACGTATCTCTGCATTATTGTCTTTAGCATATATTAGATGTATGTCCATGCAAGGTTGCCTACCTGCGTTTTGCCTCAGCAACCTGATGAAATTTGGCGAATCTTTGATGGTGAACCATGTCCTAGCAGCTAGAGCTCAGTTCTGCGCCAAAAATCGATGACAATCCCGATTAAATAATGATTTCATGTAGTTAGGGTACCACGATAGGTTGGTGGCTAGTAAATGCAAATTTCTCATGATTTTAAACCTTCAAAATTGTTTAAAATCACAGCTGATTAAATTGGGATTTCTTGGGGAAAAAATCGTTCAGCTGGAAATTTGAAAAATCACAAAAAATCGGTTTTTTTGAGGATTTATGCTTCTCTGGCTGAAATAACAGATTCACTGGAAATCTTGATTTGTACTGTCTGGTTCCATTGCAAAACCTGAATACTTGCACAATATTATGGTTGTTGGTGATCTCAAATTAATGTCTGAAAGATCGATTATTAGCTTCTTTTTCAGGTTTCCTCCATGGTAGTTCTTGAGTCAACTTGTTTAACATCAACTGCAGTGTTTCAATCTCTCTTCCCACTATTGTTTGTGATTTTATATATTGTAAGCCCTGAGGATTCAATGAGTTTAAAATTTGAATTTCCCTTGGTTTGTGCTCCATTTGACATTGCTGACAAGGGTTCCTTAGCTTAATCTCCATAGATTTGGTTGAAATTAGCATCAGCACTGATACTTGTAGACAATATTTCTTATTAAATAGCTGCTTTGGAATATTAATTACCAATATTGTTTGCAACATTGCTTGCTGTGAGGCCCAAGATTCAATGAACTAAAATTCTCCCCTGGTTTGTGCTTTCTGTGATACTGATGGCAGTGTGTCATAGCGTAACCTCCATAGGCCTTTTATACACTAGCTACTGTGCTAATCCATGAGTTATTTTTTCGTTCAACAGCTGTGTTGGTGTTTTTCTTACTGATACTGTATTCTGCAAGGCCCATGGATTCAATGAATAGAAATTCTCCCTTGGTTTGTGCTTCACATGGCATCGGTGGCAGGGTGCACTAGCCTAATCTCCATGGCCCTATTGTCTATTAACATCCAACTCTGTTGGACGCCTGGAAAGATGACCTCAACAGCATATAGCTCCCATGCCTATGTTGTCTGTTTTCTTTGTTCAGCTCCACCAGCATGCTCCCACACTGAAGCAAATTGCCCAACATGTTGTTGATTCTGCAGCATTACTAATTTAAATTGTGAACTTTTGCGAATAGACAGACAGACTACATCTGAGGAGGTGTTGTGAGATTTGAGGAGGCAATATGGAAGAAAAGTAGTTACCAAATCTGATCTTTAAAGAAGGCACATGTGCTTCTTACAGCACTTATGACCCATAGGATTACCATTTGCGAGGGTGGAATGCTTGCCACTGTGTGCGCTTTGGGCCTCATTGGGATCCCAACCTAATGTATTTTGGGAAGGACATATAGGCTTGGGGTGATCTCTTATGAGTTAATTTTCTTATTGAAATCTGCACTTAAAGAGGATTTTAAAATTGTCTTGGATGCCTTCCCGTAGATCACATTAATAGGATTGTTCGATATCTCCTTATTAGCTGCCAGCCTGCCACTGTTTACAAATGGTCTACCATTTATTTATTAGTGGTCTTTTATATTCATGGCCACTATCTGATGCTCTTGTCTACTTTCTTGACAAGTAAATTATGGCTTTCTTTTAGATCCTTAAAACCAACCATTCCTCACCTATAAACTTTATCATCTGGCGAGTTTACCCTACAGAAGATACTACACAACACAATCCACTTCTGCCACCTCATCAGGCAAATAACAAATAACACTACAATATCTTTAATAAAACTTTTGATTGGTACATTGTCCAATGTTACTATGAAACCTAAACCCTTTCTCAAATGCTGATTGTTGGTTGGATCAAATTAATCTCAAAAACATCAACAACAAGCTTCTCTTTTCAATCTGCTTGTTATGGTATCCTCCATTCCAATACCACCAATATTATTTACAGCAGGGAGATGCAGATTTTCATTTAATAGATGGAAATTGTACCTTGGTTTTGCATCATGCGACATTGCTGGCAAGGGTACAATAGCATGATATCAATATGCTCTGTTCTAAATTAGCACATAACACCATCTGCCATATTGAATGGATGCCAGGCAGCCCCCATGTTCAGTTGCTCGTTCTTCTTGTTCAGCTAACTTGAAGAAAAGACTCAATAAGGACATTTATTGGTTGCTACTGCATTGCCAATCAAGTAGGCGGACTTTCGCGAATGGAAGGGAAAACTACATTTGAGGAGGTGTTATGGGAGAGAAGCAGGTTGCCAAATCTGAATTCTTTTGAGAAAGCACGTGTGCTTCCACAAGCATTACTGGCCCACAGGAGTAACATTTTCCAGAAGTAATGCTTGGCGCTGATCCTGAACAAAACGTTTTAATCTAGTGCCAAGTTGCACACTTGTAATGAGATTGAATCTTTTCTTGCATTTACACCCCTTAGAGAGAGTGCAGCTACTGGCTGAACACACTAGTTACCCAATGTCTCAAATGCATTAGTTCCTATCTACTTCTGCGCTCCAACAGCTTAGCCTCAAGCATGTTGAACTTCTTCAGAGTGTTTTCAGACTAAAATCTTTAAGTTCTCAGTGATAAAGGAGGAGGTGAAGAGTTACCTGTAATTCTATACAGAGATCAACTCTTAATTTTTGCTGCAAGCACTGGCTGCACATGAAGGGTATTTTTTGACAGTAACTCTAGTTATCTTCAAATGCCTCTAATTACATGCAGACAGCCAATTTGACCTTCAGAGAAGAATTCTTATAGCATTTATTACGAATAAAGTGGACAAATTTGGCACAGTTAGATACCAACTTATAGTCATGGCATCTTTTCAGGAAGGCAAGTTTTGTATTCCTTTCAACAATCTTAGCTCTTAACCTCATTAAAGGTTTTCTTCATTGAAAAACTGCCTTCTATACGGGGAAAGGAGAAAATGGCAGTCTTCCACAGCCTAACATAAGAGAATGAGTTTCTGAAAAGATTTGTCAAAATGAATCAATAAATCATGACGCTATGGGTCTGGTCATCCAATACATCAAGAGAAAATGATGCAAAGTGTGAATTCAAGGAGTACAACATAGAGTTCCTTAATAGAGCTATTTGGAATAGCTGCTGAAGTATCTGTTAGGACCCTAACCCAAGACTCTAGTAGTACCTTTCCTTGTGAAGAAATACATGTGTTAAATGCAATACATTGAGGACACTCTTAGAAAAAAGCCCAATGTCCAAATAAATATCCTGCCCTGATATTCTTCTTAGTAGTAACACATATACTTAAGATAGCTCTCTACAACTCTGCTATCTCATCGCTTATTTGTCATGTGATCTAAACCTTCTCTTGCATCACCTGAATTGCACTTTCTTTCTGGAACATAATTGAGTTTGCAAGTTAATTCAGGCAAAGGCAACCAAATTTGTCACAGCATAGGCAACTGTTGATGTTGTATGCACATTTTAAATCCAAAAACAAAAAAATTCTTGGGTATAATCAGGACCTGCTGTCTCCAAAATGCTTCAGTTCACATAATTAAGCTCTCTCTGGAACGTTATTCATCTTGAAAGCTACAAAAGTTTTGTTCAATCGATAGTGCTCAACTCATAAAAATAAGAACCATTTTTGCAGGAAATTCAATATTTGAAATTGGAAGCATTGCTGCACAAAGCAGAAAAGTTTGTGTGACATGTATAATAAACTTGTTTGGCTTGTCAACTCCCATTCAGATATGCCACTCAGCATGCTGGTTAAAGCTGGCATCTATGCGGTCGGATCTACATGTAGCAAATAAACTGCAATGTTGCGAGTAATAATAAAAGTAGGGAAAAATTGTCTTTTGTGTATGATTATATATTTTTATGAAAACAACTGAGTTTTTAAATTAAATCCATTGACTCTGAGTGATACTATTGTATTATGTGTGCTGTGATCATTTGGAGAGGAGCAAAACAACAGAGTTAAATGCTGATAAGCGAATGCCCATCCAACTATATCTTGATTGTAAAGATGATAGCATGTGAACACCTTGCCATAAGTTCATTTGCTTCTTTTATTTGCTAATTTGTAAATATTCAATTGCATAGTAGAAGTTCAGATTTGTGTGAATCACCATATCATGGAATGCACTTTCTTCAGGTATGACACCTGCCATAAGTTCATTTGCTAATTTGTAGATATTCAATCGCATAGTAAAAGTTCAGATTTGTGTGAATCACCATATCATGGAATGTACTTTCTTCAGGTATGACATCTTTTTGATGACCTTGTTTACATCTGGCAAGTTTTATGGCTTGAAAATATATTTTCAGCACATGTCTGCTTTGATTTGGCCAGTTCTTTCCTTGAGTAGGGGAAAGAACCCAGTATCTAAGCGCGTTCCAATGGCTGTGATAGCAGTTGTTGATTTAATAAATTAATACCGTAGTTCCAGGACTCTCTAGGGCTCTCTAAGTCTTGGCGAGTCTCGAGCCGAATGACCCTAGCTGAGTCCCAGGGGCCTGAGACTCTCCAGGAACTCGCTCTAGGCGAGACTCCCTAGAAACTGGTATTTTGCCGAATTTGTGCAGAGTCCTGCCGAGTCCTGCCGAGTCCCGAGTCAGGTCAGCTTGCCGATTCAGAGTCTCGTTTCTATGTTTAATACCCACACTTTTAGATTTAATGCCCAATATTTTTTACAACATTGCACCAATAGTCGTGACTCTTAAGTTGTTATTGCCGATGATGACTACCCATAATTAAATGAAATGTATCCTTTAGTTCATGTGATGCCACATGAGCTGTACAAGTAAGGGTGTCCCTTTTGCATGACCATTGGTCTCATTTTTTTGGGCTGTTTTGGACACCTTGACAAAAAGCATGCTGATGTGACATCATATTTGATGATGTGGCCCTGAAACCTTAGTTATAAGTAGGGGACTTGCCAAGTAGGCCGCTATAAACAATTGGGAGTGATTTGAAATTTTCACGTAGGATTTTGAGAAGCGCGAAGTTGGGGAGCTCAACTACTGGGTTCTCTTCCCTAATCCCCTATAAATTTATAATAAAAGATACAACATACTTGAAAGTAGCTGTGGAGGGGGAAGATGAAATTTTGCTGCTGTGCAGTAGTTACTCCCAACGAAGGCAAACTTGATAATCTTATCATACATTGAAAACCCTAATTTATCTCTTGCAGGTCTTTCAGAGAAAATTTGTATGCAACTTGTATCTATTCGCTTTCATGTCTAGTTGTAAATAATGTGGAATGAAATGTATCCCTTAGTTCATGTGATTCCACATGAGCTGTACAAGTATGAGTGTCCCTTTTGCATGACCATTGGTCTCATTGTTTTGGGCTGTTTTGGACACCTTGACAAAAAGCATGCTGATGTGGCATCATATTTGATGATGTGGCCTTGAAACCTTAGTTATAAGCAGGGGACTTGCCAAGTAAGCTGCCATAAACAATCGGGAGTGATTTGAAATTTGCACGTAAGATTTTGAGAAGTGTGAAGTTGGGGAGCTCAACTACTGGGTCCTCTTCCCTAATCCCCTATAAATTTATAATAAAAGATATGACATAATTGAAAGTAGTTGTGGAGGGGAAGATGAAATTTTACTGCTGTGCAGTAGGTTCTCCCAACGAAGGCAAACTTGATAATCTTATCATACATTGAAAACCGTAATTTATCTCTTGCAGGCCTTTCAGAGAAAATTTGTATGCAACTTGTATCTATCCGCTTTCATGTTTAGTTGTAAATAATGTGATTGTCTGCAAATATGTTTTGTGCTTAACATTGTAACTAATTATTGCTTACTGACCTCGCAGGATCACATTTCTGCTGCCAAAAATGTGAAGAAAGTTACTTAAAGTGCAAGGTATAATACCTGCCAGTTGTCGAGTCCTGCAAAATAATACCTTCAAAATAATACCTTCAGTCGATGCGGAAAATTTGAGATTTTTAAAATTGTCTTTCTGTTGGCGGCTTCTCCATTTCAATAAAGAAATAAGTTGTTTGAGACTTATTGCATAGTGAAGGTTATGGAGTGACATGAACTGTTTCTTGAATATGTATTATCATTTGTTGTATGATGCCTAGAATAACTGGTCCATAAATTCTGTTTTAAATTAGCTCAGTTCATGTAGCCGAGAGGTTATTTTTCTTATTATGTAAAATTAATCTCCTCTTCTCGTGCATTTCATGCTTATACATGTGAACTCATGATCAAACATTACCTGTGGCATATATGCATGTGTGGCATTTATGCAGATCATATATTAAAAGTTGATTCGAGTGATGGAAAATATGCAGGGTTAGATGCCAGTGACTGGGCATGTTTCTCGGTCCCCATATGGTTTATAATCGGGCAAATCATAAAATTTCAGGCTACCTCCTTTCTATTATTTCTCTGATGCATATGTTGATTGCAGTTATAGTGGTGTTTAGATTATCCTCTTTACCAGGAAGGAAATACCCATGTACTGCAATTTTGTTGAGTTGTGTGGCAATATTTATGTCCCAATTTTTAATAAATCGAAATGTTTGGTTATATGATCTCACTCAACTGGCACACAAGGCTGCTTGTTGAATACGTTCAAACAGTTGCTTCTCCTCCCTATTCAAATGCTATACATAACACCCCTTCATAAGGCTAAAGCAAGGTAACAAACTCTCATACTTGTTAAGGTGTTGAAAGTAAAGTTTGACATGCTAATGCTTCTCCAGCACTGCATCTAAAAGTTTGGAAGAGAAGCCAAAGCGCGTTGTACGTTATTTTTTGAAATATTTTATATTTTATTGGCCATTATACATGATCATCATGGTGCTATTGCAGTATATTTCAAGGGCTATTCATTGTAAAATGCCAAATATTTATACATCAAAAAAGTTATATTAATACTAATAAAAAATCTTTGTTTTATATAATTAATTAATTTCTTATTATATTCATTCCAATAGAATAAATATTCTTGTTTTATCACATTGTTTAGTTAGATTTTGTAAATAAAATTATTTTTATATTTTTGACTAGAGCTTGAATATGTGGTATCACATTACGGGACCCCATCCCCGTGGTGATTTTTACAAGCCTTCCTTATCTCTCCAACCCTTATCATTTCTGTTCATCGTCCTTATGCTTCCTGAGATTTCCTCCATAACATCCCTCGTTTCACATGCGCAAGCAGTCTTCCTTGGCGTAGGCCCAACGTTTCCTCACCTTTCAACCAACCTGCATGAGATTTGATCTCACAATCATCGCATAAACTCGGTTCACAACTTGCCGTTGTGCCGCAGGGTCATCCTCATAACATTATGCATATCTTCATCCTCTGAGGATTAGTCTCGCCTCAGCTCAGCTCGCCCTTGGTACCCAAGATATGGGATGCTGGGTCGCGGGGCTGGGTCACGGGGATACCTTGGGGTAACAAAAAAAAAAAACATTATGCATATCTATTTATCTTTTAAATAATTAATTTAATACCTTTGTTACAATATTGTTTTTCCTATGAAATTTGTATTTTATTTTTATTTGGATTTATATTTTTTTTTGGGATAAAGAGTTATAAAAACTCTTATCCATAAAATAGGCATTGGTTAAAGTAAGAATAAGAAAAAAATTTAATTTTAATGGAGATAAATTCATTGAAGTACTATGTATTACTTTATAAAAATGGCTTATAATATTTTATTAAGAAAAACATAATTTTGGATGAAAATGAAGACTAAAGGGGGTTTGCCAACTTTGTTTGTGGCAAGGTTGCAAATATGATTTTGTCAAATGTTAAGTTCTATTGGGTTTTAAGAGAAAATTTGATATGTAGTAGATTCATTGTTAGCTATCTAACTTCACCAAAAATCTTAGAAATACTTTGACATTGTTTATAATTAATATTTTTTATGTTTGTATATTTTAAAATTGTAAGATTTGGCTATGAAGATAGCCACCCAAGATCTAGAGATTAAATGGAAAGTGCAATAAATGGAAAGCGCAATGACAAGAGAGAATGAATATTTGTGAGTTGCTTTTGGATTTGATTGTATGGTTTTTTTTTGCATCAACATTTTGGATCACACTTTGTGATCCTTCATAAGGGTGAATAGTAGAGAGCATAAGGAGAAAATGAATTGAGTAGCAAACTCAACCAGAGAGAGAGAGAGAGTAAACCGGAGAGGAGAAATAAACACATGCAAAATAAAAAGTTTTAAAAATTCAACTACAAAATGAATTAAAATAGCCCAACTAAAGAGCATATATATAAAAAGAGGGTTAAAAATCACAATATAAAACCAAAAGGAGGAAACATAACAATAAAGGAAAAATAAACAAGAAATTAAAAAAAACATGAAAAAATCAACAAACATTAAAAAAGAAAAATAACCAACAACAATTAAACAAAACAACTAAGAAAGTGAAAATAAGAATTAAGATAAAAAAAAATAAACAAGAAATAAAAAAAACATGAAAAAATCAACAAACATTAAAAAAGAAAAATAACCAACAACAAGTAAACAAAACAACTAAGAAAGTGAAAATAAGAATTAAGATAAAAAAAAAGACAACTAAAAGCTACCAAAGTTAAAAGTAAATAAATGAACACAAAAAAATAAAAATAAAAGAGTATAAATATACAAATATATACATATATACCTAAATATACTTAAATGCAAGAAAAAAATGCAAACCTAAAAGTGTATATATGTATATACACACACGTGCATGTGTATATACATTTACACACCTATATATATATATATATATATATATATAAAAGAAGCTAACAACCCTCCAAGAAGGAAAGAAAACTCTAGAAGAACAAAGGACAAAGAAAACAAAGAGAGGAGAAAAGCCTAGGGAAGACAAGGAACCGAAGCTCAGAGCCACCAACTAAGACAACCAAAGACATGAAAAGGGGAAGGACGCCACAATATAGCAACAACCTCAAAAGAAGGGTGAGGGACGCGGGGATCCGAGAGGCAAGGTCAAGGTGAGGGCCGGTTACCAAGTTTTCTAATGCTAGAAAGAAAAGGTTGCCAAGATGTGCTAAGAATCCACCCTTCAACGTGGTTAAGGTTAGAGGGGTAGAATTGTTGATTTCAATGGCTTCCTTTAGTTTTCTCTTAAAGAAGTTATATTCTTTGGAGAGAATTTTAGTGCTTTCTAGACAGCTATGGTGCTTGCTAGCTTGAGAGTGTTCAGCTAGAGCCTATTCAAGAACTTGTTCATGTTTAATGTCAACATTGTGTTGCTTGATTCTTGTGCGAAAGGAAGGTCTCGTTTCACCTATATAGGGTGTGCCACATGAAATATGACAAGAATAAACTACATTCCTACCAAGAATGCAATGCAACTCAATACAATGGATTATATTACATAGGAGAGACCTTGGTTATATAGCCAAGGTGAGTACACATGACTAAATGAGGCAATGACAAGTGATGTGTCTCATTACATGATAAACAAAAGACAAATTATAACCCACCCAAGGTGGAATCACATGTCCACTAGAGGTAGATCATCCTCCAATGTGTAATAAAGTTCGTGCAACATGTGCAACAAAGGTGGAGAGTGACGAAGTGTTAAGTCGACATAAAGTGGAGATGCCCCAACTACTCCTATGCAATTTCCTAAGTAAGTTTAAGTGAAGTGTAATTAGTACCTATGTTTGAATTAACCTAGGTAAAATGCCTTAATTACACCAACACCCCCTTAAGTGCAACTTAGGAAGAATGTATTAAAGCTACCAATGTAAGATGGGTTTAGACTACTAGGACATGTTAAGTACCCATGTACAAATGCAATGCAATGCAATCTCTCACAAAGTGGAGAAAAGGAGAAAATCACATGAGAAAAAACTTCCCACTCCCCCCCCCCAAAAANCCCCCCCCCCCCAAAAAAAAAAAAAGAGGAAAGATAAATAAAATATTCTCAAAAAAGAATGATGAAGACAAAACCCCATGTGAGGAATAAGTCCCCCCATAAGAGAGAAGAAGAAAGACCAAGTAACCCCTCCTCAATGTAGAATGAATGCCAATGATAGATGCTCCAAGTTGGATGTAGAAGCTAGTGGACCATCCTCGAATAACATTCCTCCTCCTAGGAAGAACCAAAGGTGCATGAATCAAGTCTCCCCAATAGGTAGGAAGAAATCTCAATATATGTGATCTCTTTGAAAACTGGTCAAGTATCCCTATGTCAATGCTGAAAGTTGGCCCCTTCAAATTAGGTGCACTAGGCCACACTGCTGAAAAGACAAACCAAGATCTAATAGAGATGAATGTAGAAAAATATCCAAAGACTCAACTATATCCTTTGAAGGTAAATATACATCCTTGAAACGTTGGTCCAAAGTATCCACAATCATGTCAAACTATGAAGGATGATCATGTAGACAATGAATAAGAGGGTCAAAGTGCTCCCTCATGACAACTGAAGAAAGATCATCCTCATCAAAGAGAAGATGGATACCATCAAGGGTGTCTTCTAAATTTGCAATGTAGTACTCCACAAACAGACATGCAATGTGGGTAAGTGCACCAAGATGGTGTGCAAAACGGGGGTATAAGTGGCCACTTTTTTTTTTCTTCTGAAATCAGGTAAACCTGAACTTCGAAGAGAAATTCGAGGGTTATGCACTCAAAATTATGAGCTATGCAAAGAATAAGAATTGTAGTACTCTGAATCTAGTTTTTGAACTGCTAAAGTTTTTAAAAATGGATAAGATTAAGAGGATTAAACCCGTTGTGCATGAAAAATTGTTCCTGATTTTTTAGAAAAATATAACATAGAGTTTTCTGTGTGCTTCACAAAAGATATAGTTAGATTTAGTATTTTTCAAAAGCCTTTGGTAGGATGATAGGTAAGAGTGAGATCTATAGGTTGTATATTATTTTGTAATTTTTCGTTGAGTTATTTTTTTAATGATTTTTTGAAGTGACCGCATCCTGATAATTTGGTACATGTTCGTGCGCTGAGCATAACTTGCATCAAAATAATCAAAATATGATTTTTATTTTCAAAGTGCATTGAATCAAGTGTATCATAGTAATATGTAATTTGTTTTGAATTTGGTCAAGTAGATCAAAAGTTATTAAAAAAATTGTAGACATATGTCTTCGAGGACTGTCAAGACATTGGTAAAGAAAATCAAAGTTTACTATGCTAATGTTGTCCAAAAATAGAAAAAAATATATGGTTAGAAAGCTGAGAAGACGTGTGAGATTATGGTAGTAATTTTAGAGATACCCACTTGATCATTTGTAAATATGATGATGAGGAAGTCTAGAAATCATCTTGGAAGATGAAAAAACGTGTAAAGGGACAAAAATAGAGGGAAAATGGACTTGCAAGCCTTAGGGGCGCCGATTTCTGATCATCTTACCAAGCCATAACACGTACGGGTTCCTATGTTCTAAATAACTTGCACGGGTTTTGCAAATCCAAAAGTACCATTCCAAGTTCTACATAATCCATGCGGGTTATGTAGAACTAAAAGCATCATTTTTACTTCTACAGAACCCGCACGGGTTATGAAGAAATAAAAAAATATGCTTGTAAACTTAGCATACACCTCTCTCTCTCTCTCTCTCTCTCTCTCTCTCTCTCTCTCTCTCTCTCTNCACACCCCTCTCTCTCTCTCTCTCTCTCTCTCTCTCTCTCTCTCTCTCTCTCTCTCTCTCTCTCTCTCTCTCTCTCTCTCTCACACACACACACACACACACACACATCTCTCTCCCTCCGTTCTGGTTCATTTAAGACCAAACATTTTTACATAACCAAAATACATTCGGGTTCTGTAAAACTATGGGCATGGTGCATTTAAGACAAATGGTTCTTCATAATCAATGTGAGTTATGAAGAACTTTTAGTTCTTCATAACCCGTACGAGTTATGAAGAAAATTTACTATTTTTTAATTGGATCAGTTTAGGCTTGGTTTTTCGAGCCAATTAATTTTAAATTTTGAATAACACGCACGAGTTTTTTGAACAGTTTTGTTTTCCTCGTCATGTGGCCACTTTTTTGACCAACATCTTGGTGCACTTACCCATGTCTATCAAGTAGTCATCCCATGAATCTATGTTTGGAAGACAAATTGTCTCCTTCTCTACTGAATCACAAGGAGCTGAAAACCTATATCATCAAATACAACAGTCGATGAAGGAGATGGAATATCAACACATCTCAATAACCTTAGGAGATGACAACAGTCCAAGGTTCAAATGACCATACCCAATCTCCTCAAATTTAACCACATTAGATGCCATAGTGTGTACATCAGTTGAATCAACAATAGGAGCAAAGTGTGAAAAGGTATTATAACCTAATCTTCATTATCAGCTCAATCAGGTAGAGCTGGTTATATATTTTCAACTATTATCTAAGGTTTACATTTGGTTTCATTATTAATTATTGTATTGAAATAAAGGCTGATAAAAGAAATATTACATCATGATATACAAGTGTATCACATTAGAGGATAACACATATGTTTGCAATTAAAAATCTTTCATTTATCAGAAGAAAGTACAAGGCCCACACAAGCCATGGGGACAGTTCTAAAAACAAACACAATTACAAGTAAATATACATAAAAGATAGAGAATGAAGACAAGGAAGAGGGACCGATATTTTTTTTTAGCTTTCTTGTTTTCTGATTAAGTGGGGCAGATTGGTTGGCATATTCATCTCATTATATGCCTTCATTTTTTTATTGCATCCTTTGCTTTTGTCAAATATGAAGTTGTCGTTCTTTCACGTTCATGGTGCAGTTCCTCAATTATGGTCAAACAAGCTTTGTCACAAATTTCACAAGCATATAATCATGCAATGGTAGTGAGTCCATTCTTAGTTTCATCTTCATCCAACTCACAGATTGCATATCACCATCTGATCTCTGTCCACTTACTCCCAAGAGAGATTCTCGTTGCCAAATGGAGATATTCTCAAATCAGGTTGTATTTCCACACACTCCATGGTTTGCAGAGGACATTTAGGCTTGGCTATGGTTGTTGCAAATAATTTCCCCCTAAGAGGAATTTAGGAAAGAGTTTAGTAAAATTATTTACATCGAACAAATTGTTTCCATGGAACATGTCTTGCTTGAAGGCTCTGTTACAAGCATTATCAATCAAAAAGTGGACCAAATATGTCACATCTAAGAAAATTGGAGATTAGGCTACACATTGTATAAACTCTTATTATGAAGATTTTTTTGTTGATTGTTTTGTAGGAGGGCCCCCTTAATTGATTAATTAAGGCAACCATAATTTACAATTATTAAAATCATTAAATTTATTAATTTTTGAAAATTAAATTATTTTAGTTATTAAATTATTAAAGTTAAGTTATAAATTAAGTTATTTTCTACATGATTTCTTTAATATATCGAAAAATTAAGAAACTACAACTTAAGTAACAAACATACATATAAAGTCATTATTTTCATAAAATTGTTGTGTAAAATTTCCTAAACAAGTAAACAATTCAAAGTTTTCAAGAGCCATCTATCTTGAGTGGATAAAATCCCCAAATTTCAGTCCATTTCGAAAACAAGAATTATGTATGCGTTAAGCTTAGTGCAAAAATTTGAATTCCCTTTGTCATCTAAGAATAATAATAGCATCCATGTTTTTGATATTCTTTGCGAAATTCTGATTTGCTCTCTTTGCTTTCCCCCTATTTCAATAATAAACGTTTCAAGACATTGACATATATATATATATATATATA